>JAOTRS010114422.1:0-18195 GCA_028565755.1 Dinotopterus cunningtoni
GCACACTTACATTCCATACAGACTTAAATAATTCTTTTGATTGTGTAAAGCTGCTTTGCGACAATGACAATTGTTAACAGCGCTATACAAATAAAATTGAATTGAATTGAATATGCTTTAGGGTAAATTATTGGATAATAAGAGTAATAAGCTAAGACTTTAGGGGTTAGATTCTAGTTCCTTACCAGGCCAGGGTGTCTTCCTTGAAGAATGGAAGTTCCTACATGTTCAGTTATTTACAAAGTACTAACAGCAAAGTTTGTGACCATAACCTGATAAAATTAGCTCATAAAAGGGTCTACTGTATGTCAAGTTAATTCTCTGGCTATATTAATTGGCTATTTTTTTCTTGTACGATATTTTTTGGAAGACAGAAAAGAAAGAGCTATAGTGATGCAAGAGCTGTGATAAGTAATCCTTTTAAGCCATGTAATTTTCTTTATTCAATTATCCTCTACACTGTTTATCCTGTGCAAGGTGGAGGAGAGCCTGCAGCCTATCCCAGGAAACAGTGGGGTACACTTTGGACCGGGTGCCAATCCATTGCAGGGCCCACAAACACAATACAGGCAATTTGGGAATGCTATTTAGCCTAATCTGCATGTCTTTGGACGGTGGGAGGAAACCAGAGTATTTAGAGAAAACCCACGAAGCATGGAGAGAAAAATGCAACGATCATGTACTCAGAGCCATAGCAGGGATTAAACCCTCAACCCTGGAAGTGCAAGGCCACAGTGCAGTGTGTGTACAAGGTATAAGTCCTGGTTTCAACCCTGACAGCCTTGGATGCTCTTTGCATGGACATCTGCATCTATCTTCACATTGTATGTTTCTTACAATACTTATGATAGATGGCCAAACCTACAGTCAGTAACACACACATACACACCCACACATACACTAACATACCTCCCGCTGAGTGTTGAATTGTAGGCCACAATAATTATTGCTCAGAAACTTCAAAACCAGGAAATGAGCGCGTTGGACAGAATCAGCACTTTAGCTTGGTGCCAAACAATCACTGAGGTTTTCAAGTTCAAACTGTGCAATGTTTCTCATCAATGACATTTATTTCTTCATAACCAGTTCTACAGAACTGTTGTTATTTAACATGATCTTCATACTGAACAATGTGTTAGAGCTACAAACTAATTAACATCAGTGAAGTCATTAAGTTGAAATCAGTCGATTTTGTCCCAGGACACAATCATGCTTTATTATACTATTTGATTCAAATCATCTGTGTGTGTGGGATCCAGCTTTTGGTAATGACCTGTTGACATGAAGAACTTTCTTTTAACCCAGCTGCTACAATACATTAGTCAACAACTTGCTATTTCTTTCCCAGCTTACAGTATAACGCTGAAAAAAAATATTTTTTTTTCTTAAACAATAGGTCAAGAGTGTGAGAAATGCACTGCAGCTTAAATATTCAGAAGTTTTTGGTTGAAAAACGAAAAGAGGATGGAAAGATGTTTTAGGTGCTAATATAACTCTATAAATGCTTGTTTGAGTTATACTATAAGCTAACTGGATCGCTAGATGTTTGGGATAATATGATAGCCAAATTGTGACTAATTTTATTAGGAAACTAAAAACTGGCTAGATTTTCTTTTTGGCTGAGTGTTACAGAAGGAGTCAGTGTTTTCTTTAGAAAAGCAACAGCACTTTATCTAGTATTTTGAATCCAGAAATAGGCTGAGGTTGCTTTATTATTGGAACCTGTGTCTCCAGATTAGTTTAGTCCATGCACAGATAAATGAGATGGAGGATACAGGGTTTGAAGTAGGATTTAATGTTTAAGAACAAAGACTCTTAAAAAAAGAACATCAGGAGCATCAGGCTACTGGTACACCTTTACATTATGTTACCACACAGATCTGACTTCTTTCGATGTATGTCCTTCCTCAGACGCTCTAAAACATGTCAGTAGAATTAGCTATTGACGATCTGGCCCCTGGGGACTAATTCTCAATGCATAATGCCGAGCTGCAGACCTGCCTTGCTTTTTGTGTCATGGAGATGATGAGCTCTTCCACTGTGAAGACTGTTGCTCTGTCTCAGGTAATGATCCTCTCTACATAATAGATGGGTCATCCATGGCACAGTTCTTGGCAGACTTCGATGCCACCCTGGGTCAGCAGCCTGGGGCAGAACATGGCAGCAACAAGGCCAAATTCAAATCACATTGCGGTAAAGTTATGGATTGTTCCCCAATATTCATCATGCACAAGTTGCCGAATGGTTTCAAAATTTTTTGGGCTTGAGCTAGTTGAAGATCTTCCTTATCTCTCATTGTCTTTCAGTGACGTTTTTTGGTCTTGAAATGGGTGCATCACCCAAAACACCTTAAACGACCCATTACAGCATCGCCGTAAACTTGCCAAATCATGTCAAATGTTTCTGTGGCAGATTTGCCCAGTTCCACGCGGAATTTCATGTTTGCTCTTTGTTCTAACTTGCTGTCCATGATGAAATAGCAGATGTGGTAATGCACGTGGTCAGTTCCTGAAGGACAATGTTTTTTGGTACAATGACTTATGAAGATCAGTTGTTGGCATTTTACAAAACTAGTCTCGAAACTTTTTGATACTACCTTGTAATGGTTAAAAAATGGTATGGTTACAAACGAAATAGAATTCAGCACACTACAATCTCACATAGCTCAGGTAGTTGAGGTCCTGGGTTACTCATCAGAGGATCAGAGGTTTGAGCCCCATGTTGCCACTGTTAGGCCCTATGCCCATATATTCCCATGTGCTTGGGGACCTTCCTCCCACTGTCCAAAGACATGCAGATTGGTGCTTCCAAATTGCCCGTAGTGAGTGTGTATACTGTATGTGTGGGCTTGTGTCTTGCAATGAACTGGCACCTTGTCCAGGATGTACCCTGTCTAGTGCCTGAGTCCCTTGTGATTGGTTCCAGGCATCATCTGATGCTGTACAGGATATAGAAACTGAGTTTGATAGTGTAAAGCTAAATCAAAATCTAAACTGTCCTCAGCAACTTACTGTACTGTATTTGTATGTTTCATGCACTGCATTTTTATATTCTTGCATTTTTAAATAAATACATTTAACATTCACTAATTCATTTTCTATTTCACTTATCCTGTACTTGTTTGACAAACCTGGACTAGAGATGGCTCTGGGCATGAGATAGGGTACCTCCTGGACAGGGTACCATTCCACTGCAGGGCACACACACACGACAGGCAATTTGGAAATGCTAATTAGCCTTATCTGCATGACTTTGGACTGTGGGAGAAAACCAGAGTACCCGGACGAGACCCACCAAGCACAGGGAGAACATGCAAACTCCAAGCACACAGACCCGAGGCAGGAATTAAACAATCGTCCCTGGATGTCACCATGCTAACCACTACTTATGCCCGCTTCTATTTAACAACTTATGCTTAAAATATGCAAGATATTCATTATACTGTAGGTGTGCACTTTTGTTTAGTGTCCCTCAACTCTCATTCAACCCTTTCACCTGGAAACATTTACTATCACCAAAATACTTGTTATACTCCACAAGTGACATGTTTAAAGGAAGTTGCATAGACCCTTATAATAACCATGGCTTACAAGCGGATAATGCCTCAAGGGATTTTTTTTTATTGCAGAGCACATAATACCACACTGAATGACTTTTTTTTAATTAAAAGTGAGTCAATGACTAATAGTTTGAATTTCATGTATAATACAGTATAATTTGATTTTGGAACAGGAATGAGGTCAGGGGTCGGGGAAGAACTGTTAACAAAATCCATCTGTAAATGTACAGTATGTCAAAATAAATCAAGATAAATAGCCGGGCCTTCGTCGCTGACAGATGGCCCTGAAGGCACATTAAGGAAATACAAGACAGAGCTAAATTCTTTTGTTAAGCTTTTTGGGAAGAGGCCTGCATAGGGTCTTTATGATTTTGTTAGCCTCCGGACAAAACTATGTAGATGTTGATGCTGGTGAAAGATTGTTGAAAAAGAATATTGAAACATATGCTAAAGGCTGTAATAGTGAGCATTTACTGTACTTCATCTATCACAGGTTGAAATCTCTTCAGGGTTCAATGTAGAGAAGCATACCATTTACCATCCATAATGCCTTTGTTTTGCTCCCTTCCTCTGTTGGAAGGAACTTCAGTAATGAAGTCCAGATATAAGATAAGACAGAGCTCAATCATCATGTGGCCTGATGCTCTAGGTCAGTGTTTTCCAATCTTGGTCCTGGTGAACACCCTACCCTGCTCTACAATACACTTCTAATTAGTAAAGCCTGTTAATTAGCTGATTAGTTAAATTAGGTGTTCTGGAAGCTAAGAAAACTCTAAAGCCTGTAGAACAAGAGAGGGTCATTCAGGACCAGGGTTGGGAAACACTGCTCTAGGTAATTAAGCCATAGCAAATAGGTTCATCTCTGATTACATTAAACTGAGTTTATAAATCGTGGATATTCCTTATGACTTTTCCAATTCTTCTTGATGATAAAGAGTGTTCATCAGTCCACTGTGAAACTTGACTTCAAGGCTTAAAGGTATCCTGCTTTTCTTCAGTCATCATATGGACTCTTCAGATAGGAGGAACAGACTCCAGAGGAAAATGCTATGTGCAAGAGATTTTAAGTCTCTTGCATGTAAAATAATGAAGCAACAAGAGCTGGTCAGCCAAATATTCAATGAATTATGGTCTCTAGTATGACCAAACTGTTCAGCATATGACTGAACCAAGATAGAAAACATTTAATTCATCTGAATTAAATTAAAGTTCAGTGAGGCGGCACGGTGGCTTAGTGATTAGCACTGTCGCCTTGCACCTTCAGAGTCCTGGTTTGATTCCTCCCTGTTTGTGCTTGGAGTCTGCAGGTTCTCCCTATGCTCAGTGGGTACTCCGGTTTCCTTCCACAGTGCAAAGACATGCAGATTAGGATAATTGGCATTCCCCAAATTGCCCATAGTGTATGAGTATGTGTGTGCTCTGCGATGGATTGGCACCCTGTCCAGGGTATTCTGCCTTGTGCCCTAATAGGCTAGGCTCCAAGCCCCCTGTATACAGAATAATGCAGTATAGACAATGAATGAGGGAGTGAGTAAAGTTCATTGGCATTGTTATCTCACACCTTTACCAGACCCTGAACTTGGGTTACTGTCTGTGTGGAGTTTCAGATGCTCTCTTATTGTAAATGTGTGTGCACGTTACCAATGTAAAAGTAAATGTGTGTGCATGCCAGTGGTGGCCAAGATTATTGAAACAAAAGTGAAATTCAATGTTTAAATAGAATTAAATATATTTTTTTAATAATGACAATCTAAATAATAATAATAAAAAAGTTGGTGTTTTTCTGCAATTAATTGCTAATCAATACTTACCACTCAGGTGCTTGTTTAGTCCCTTGTTATTTCAAGACTGACTCACTCCTAGCAGGTCTGCCTCTGTCCACCATTTGTCAACAACTCAGCTGCATGTCTCGTCTTCAACCTTCCCAAGTTCTCCCACACTACCCCACTTCTCCGCTCTCTGCACTGGCTTCCTGTAGCTGCCTGCATCAAATTCAAAACCCTGATGCTTGCCTACAAAGCCAAAAACGGCCTAGCACCAACCTAAATCTCAGGTCTAGTCCTACCTCGCACTGCACCAGGTTACCAGGTTCCCGCTGATCCTCCAGCACTGCTCGGCTGGTCCCACCATCTCTCAGGGCTCAAGGAATATGTGCATCTACACTCTTTTCTGTTCTGGCACCTACAGTAAGTGTGGAATGAACTTCCTCTAGATGTCTGTACAGCTGACTCTCTGAAAATCTTTAAATCAACGACTTAAACATATCTGTTTCTTCAGTACTTCAGTGGGCTAATCCATAAAAAAAAATAATTAAAAAAAACTTCCCAACATTGTTTGACTGATGTCCTACAGTAACCTAGTTACTACGTACAGTTAGTAACCTAGTAACCCAGTGTAAGGATCTATCTGGATGACCCTCCCTTGTTCTACAGGCTTTAGAGTTTTCTTTACAAAGCACTTTTGCAAGTCACTCTGAATAAGAGCATCTACTAAATGCCTAAATGTAAATTACTTAGTCCTTAATGAAGTCCTTAAATCTGCACAGTGGCTTAGTGGTTAGCACTGTCTCCTTGCACCTCCAGGGTCTGGGTTCGATTCCCTCCTCCGGTCTATGTGCATAAAGTTTGCATGTTCTCCCTGTGTTTGGTGGGTTTCTTCCCATAGTCTAAAGACATGCAGATTAGGCTAATTGGCATTCCTAAATTGCCCATAGTGTGTGAATAAGTGTGTGCCCTGCGATGGATTGGCCCCTTCCTCATGCCTTAAGTCTCCTGGGACTGATTAGGCTAATTGGAGTTCCCAAATTGTCCCATAGTGTGTTAGTGAGTGTGTGTGTGTGTGTGCCCTGCGATGGATTGGCAGTTCATCCAGGGTATACCCTGGCTTGTGACTTAAGTCTCCTGGAATAGGCTCCAGGCCCCCTGTGACCCTGTATACAGGATAAGGCTGTAAGTGAGTGAGTGACAGGAAGGCTTAATTCTTCAAAACCTGCTGCATCCGGCTGGGCATTGAGTCAAAAAGACATCTGCAGTCCTCTAGTGTCACTCGCTCTGTCCGTGCCTGCTTGATTGCTTCCTGAAGATCATGCACATATGACGGTTTCTTGCCTTTTTACTCCTTTCTTTACTATTGTCCAACAGTTTTCTGTGGGTTGTATTGGGCAGGGGTAGCTCAGCAGTTAAGGGGTTGGACTACTAATCAGAAGGTACAAAGGAGAACTGAAATACATGGTGTACAGTATGTTGTCTTGATGCTTACTTAAAACAATGCTATGATAAAACCCACCCACAAGCCATATGCAATTCACTCCCAAATAACGTCTGAACTGATACAAATGAACAACTCCAATCTTGTTTAGTCAGTGATAACATTTAAAAATTTCCAACATGCTCTAAATGTTTATAATGCTAGGGGTTTTCCTGGACCAAACTCTGATCAAAGGCCGTTTGATTTTCTACAAGCACAAGATCGCACGAGTCTGGGATCAAATTCAGAAATGAGGGAAATCCCATTCACTTATTACTAACATTAGCATTAGAGAACCAATACAAGGCTTAGGAAGCAAACTTAAAACAGGCAGGAAATGTCTTGGGTGGTTATAGTACATTTTAAAAAATGGATACATTTAATTTTGAGTTTTAGTATAAAAAGTCCTTAGCCTGGGAAAATGTGTATTAATGTACAGTACTTAACTTCCCATGATGTTTCTAGACCAGGCTGTGCTTTAGTGTTCTGATTTATTATTTAAGTTCTTTGACTATATTTGGCACTGAAGTCTTTGCACTGTGCTGTCATCAGTGACCTTCTGGAGGGAAACAACTGTTAAGCAGCCAGATGAGTCAGATCTGGCATCTAGTCTGAAAGTGACTGAATGTTCTGAACCAACATAAATACTGAATTGTGCATAGTGTGCGAAAAAAAATATTTCTTTCCTATTTTGTCATTCTGTTAATTATTGATTAATGCCACAATGTGTCACAGTTAACTAGCTCTCTTTTGCGAGTTAGAGTTATTATTTAGAGTTGCATGCTTGTATTTCGTGACCAGCACTTCCCCCAGTCCTCATGTCTCTCACTCTCTGTGTCTATGCATGTGTTTAGTTGTGACTTTTCATTAACTATCCCATGTTTTTGCTTATGGCCTCTTGTGAATTTTTTGCCTGTAATTCAAAGCATCTCTAAATGAACAAATGTAAATATAATCCTCAGTTGCCAAGGTGGTGTAAGCATGTTTGTAGTGGAGTTTTGTGGATACAGTTCTGGGTGCTTGGTTACTGGAGAGTGGACAGAGGCCCAGTGCCAGAACATCTGGAGACAGAATTTCCTTTTAGTAAATATGGGATATCAATTTGATCTGGTGCTCTGGGAAAGTGGAACACCATACTCCTGTTCTGCTTCATTTAGCCATATTCCCAGTTTTACTGTAAGAGGAAATATACGTGGGTGAGTCAAAAATTATCCGCACTCCAGTCATATTAAAACTATAAGTCTTATCATAGCTTTCAGTTCAAGGCTCCTGTCTCCCCAGTCACTGCTGTGCAGGTGTGAATGTGTTGCATCGTTTTTTTTGTAATTGTGATGCGAGCAAAAATGGATGCCCCACTTGTGATTTGCATGAAAAAAGAGCAGCGTGCAGTGATTCTTTTCAGTGGTCTGAGGGTGTACCTGATGCCATCATTGATCAAAAAATTTGTGCGCACTATGCAGCAAGTGTTTGGATATCTATAAACAAAATTTGGACTTATACTCTAGGGAAAGTGAAAGTTTCTTAAAAGGAACTTATTACTGGTGACGATTCATTACTAAGTGTCTGAGGGTAAACGGCAGAGTGTGGAACAGAAACATCCTCAATTGCCGATTAAGAAAAAGTTAAAAAGTCAACCATTAGCTGGAAAACTGAAGGGTTTGTATTGGAACATTATCATGAAAAAGGTTCAACAATCCACAGTGATTGTTACAGTGAGATGCATATTGAAGATCTGAAGCCTAAACTTTGAATTAAATTCAGAGGACTGCTATCCAAGGGCGTTGTGATCTGGCCTGATCAAGAGGCAGGTCTGCCTCTATCCACCATTCGTCATCTGCATCTGATCCAGAATGCACTGGCTTCCTGTAGCTGCCCACATCAAATTCAAATCGCTGATGCTTGCCTACAAAGCCAAAAACCCACTTACTTCTCAGCTCTTCCAGCACTGATCCCATCATCTCTCAGGGATCGAGAAAGATGTTTATCTATACTCTTTTCTGTTCTGGCACCTACAGTAAGTGGTGGAATGAACTTTCTCTAGATGTCCGTACAGCTGAGTCTCTGGCAATCTTTAAATGACGACTTAAGACAAATATGTTTCTTCAGTATTTGGACTAATCAACACCCCCCCTCCCCCTTTATCAAAAACAACAACAAAAAAAAACCTTCCTAACAGTGTTTGACTAATGGCACTTAGTTAGAATCTAGTAACGCAGTGTAGGGTTCTAACCAATGATGGAAACTATAGAGCACTTTTTGTAAGTCATCTGGATAAGAGCGACTGCCAAATGCCTAAATGTAAATGTAAATGTAAATGCATGACAATGCGCATTCTTAGACTTCTGCCTACAGTGTCAGTGTTTTGAAGTGTTAAAGCATCCTCCCTATAGTCCTGATGTCGCTCTATCAGACTTTCTCCCTAAGAGGACAAAGATTCACTTCTGATGAAGAAGTGAGGACAGCGGTGCATTCTTGGCTTGCAGCTCAGAATAAAACATTTTTGTGATGGAAAACAAAAAGCTTGTTGACAGATGGACAAAATGTACTGAAAAGCAGGGAGATTACTGAATGTCAAAAAATTATGTATTTGTCTTTTCTAAAATTTGATTAAAATAAATTCTACAGCCAGAATGTGGATAATTTTTGGCTCACCGTCATAACTGAAACATTATAACTAACTCCAAGTACAGAAGCAGCAAACCTTTCAGCTAGAATGGTTTTAATTTTCCGTTTATCTCAGGTTTGGTCCAATATAAATGAGCAAATTCTTTAGATTTTTAAAAAATTTTAAGACCGGAAAGCTCTGTCTTTAGCACCGAATGCTTTTGGGTGCAAGACCAAGGTTACAGGTAAATGACTGGTATATGATGGTATAAACATAAGATGTTAAGGAGCTAGTGCACTCAAGGTTTGTAGAGGTCACTGATAAGAGCAGGATAAAAAATACCCCTGGAATGACCTACCTGCTTTTTTATAGCCCTCCCATTGCTCCAGGGAGTACATTATATTGCCCCATTACTTGGAGCTGTGGGGTTTGCAGACACTGTATGAAAGTGTTTCCTTCATCATCATGGGTAGTTTCTGTTCAATTGATTCTGGGGTGAAGAAAAATATTATGGTTTAAGCATAGAGAGTAACTGGGTTAATTTGTCTAAAAGGTGGAATGAAATGCAGACTTAACTCTTGAGATGTGATTTCTGTTTCAGGTAGCATAGTACTGTAGATAGTGTGCCTGGGTTGTAGTGGTGGGTGTGGTTGATTTTTGACTTCTGCTTAATATTGAAAATATCTCTTTAAACAATGACAGTAGTGAGACAGCATAATAATGTGTGCTTTTTTGGGTTTAAGCATAATCATGAAAACAGGACGGAGCATCTGCTTTTAATTTTCTTGTGTCCAGAACTATCAGGAAATTGAATCAAGGGAAAATACATGTTCATCAGGATTGTTGTGATTTTAGGTACTTTTCAGACTTGACATATCCAAGATTTCGGTGATTGATCAGGATGAGAAATGGGAGTCCAGCTTCTTCCTAACCAGTGACTCCTGGGTGACCGAAAAAAATGCAGCTTGGGTCTATTGTTCCACATAAGATCTAGAATTCTCAACTGGTTTTGTTGTAAAACATAATGGCTCTGAGTTTGCCTTTCAGAAGGGATTTCAACAATGGAGCTGAAAACACTGCTGAAGTGACAATAGAAAGTCACAAAGCCTACACTTTTTGTGTTTTAGGATGTGGCCTAGAAGCTTAAAAGATGGTTGAAAAACTGATGTACTGAGGACTTGACATTCATGTTGAGTATGTTCTTTCGTTCATTTTATTATCACAATTAAAAAAATATACTGTATATTCCAGCATTCTCCCAGAACTGTAATAAAAAAAAACCCTGGGAAAACGTCTCAGGTCTACGGAATCACAATATATTCAAAATGGTTGTTGGTGGTTTTGCATTCATTGCCTTCTCTGCTATGTGGATTTGTGTTGACATTACTTTATGAGAGTAATTGCTTTGAGACCTTTGTTCAATACAAGGTCATATCTTTTAAAAATAAGAATTCGAAATATAGTTGATGAGCGGGCCGAAGCACCTTGCACCATTGCCCCAATCACCCCTTCTGGTGCACCAGACTACCCGTGTATTTTTGAACATGTTAACACCTCCAAAAAGCCTTTTTTTGTTGTTTGTGTGTGTGTGTGTGTGTTTTTAGTCTGTGTGTGACCTGGGTGTATTAGTATGTTAGTTTGTGTCATGTCAGTGCGTGTGTGTGTGTGTGTGTGTGTGTGTGTGTGTGTGTGTGTGTGTGTGTGTGACATGTGTGTTAGTGTGTGTGTGTGAGAGAGATGTGTGAGTGTGTCTGTGTGTGTGTGTGTGTGTGTGTGTGTGTGTGTGTTTGTGTTAGGGTGTGTGAGAGAGAGATGTGTGTGTGTGTGTGTGTGTGTGTGTGTGTGTGAGACGTGTATTAGTGTGTGTGAGAGAGAGAGACATGGGTGTGCCAGTCTGTGTGTGATGAGTGAATATGTTTGTGTGTGTTTGTGTGTGTGCACAATCTAATTAATCTGTGTTAACATTTGTGATGTGTGTGTGTGAAACGTGACTTGTTAGTGTGTCTATGTGTGTGGCTGTGTGTAGGTGTGTGTGGGTGTGTGTTTGTGTGTGTGAGTGTTAACATTTGTGATATATGAGTGTGTAGAAAAGGGGAATTTTATGTTAAGACCTCCAAAAAGCCACGGATGCTGGAAAAAAAGGATCACATTTTAATGTTACTCAATGTGATGTCACTCAATATGATGTCACTCAATATGATGTCACACAAAAAGTTATTAACCACTTCCGAAGATACTTTTAAGGCATCGTCACGGCTGACCCGTTTGAGATAGTTATAAAAAATTCCTCCTCAATTTTGCATCCTCAGTGTATTGAGATCAAATAGGCCTGGTTTGGTGCCGGTCGTATAAATTTCCTAGAAAGAGTGCATCAAATTCCTTTGGTTGCATTTTGCATATGACCCAAAATAACTGACATACTGTTAAGTGGAGCCCATGACATGCAGTGTGAAAGTTGTTTCACCACCCTGGGCCCAGACTTTCAGACATCCTAATGGCAACAGCTTCCAACCTGTCTGAGCTGGAATGGGTTTTTGACAATGTAAAGACCCCCTAAAAGCCCCATATGCTGGAACAAAAAACCTTAGAAGAACAAGAGGGCCCTCACACACTATGATGTAACAGGGGTGATGTCATAGTGCTTGGGCCCTAAAAATTGCAAGTTTTAATAATGAAAATGAAAGATTGAAACCAAGATCAATCATTAATGTGATATGGAAAACAATAAAGTTCAAGTGAAAAACAAATAATAACATTTTAGGAGAAAAACAGAAAGCATGCACAATACTCTTATTTTTATAATTGTACACACCCATTTATAATGGTGGACATATGAATGTGCTCAGTCCAGAACAAGAGAAATCGAGAGACTAGGCAAGGTCGTACATGGAATAACTTTCAAGAACAAAAGGCTTGGAACTTGCACAAGAGTAAATAGTCAGCAAGGCTTTGTGTCCATGTGGTTTTAATATTGAATGAAAAACTAGGCAAGGTCACTCATGGAATGGATGTCAAGAACAAAAGGTTCAGAACTTAATAGCATTAAACGGACAGCAAGGCTTTGTGTCAATATGGTTTTTCTAATCTTCAAGCAGGAAATAGAATGAACAATTAATTATTTTTTTTAGAACTCAGGGAAGGGCGCCCTCTGGTGGCAGGGTGGAGAACTGTTTGTTGGAACAAAAAGTCTTTTGACTGACTAGAAAATATTAAAAATTATAAAGTACCTCTGTTTTTTTCTATAAAGTGGTCAATATTTTGTGAGGGCATTGAAAATGAAATAAACAAACTTGACCAAAATTAGCTGACTTTTAATTACACATTTAACGGCTGTTAAATCCTTTACTAAATAACCCCTGTATGACCCTTTTGTATGTAGGAGTTTAGAAGTATGGAACCATTTATGAGTTTAGGAGGTTAAGGTAGCTATTGCTCGGTGCAGAGAGTGTTTTAGGGTTTCAGCAGGTTTAAGAAAAATCAGAAAAACGTCACACATTCTCGGGTGTAACGCCATCTGTTTCCTATTTTACTGGCAGGGCCAATTGCTGCCTTTGAATAAGAAATCACTTTTTATAAAGAGTTTCTTTAATGACTTCTCTCTTCAAAATGTCACTACATTTTTTTGGACACACACACACACACACACACACACACACACTTACACACTACAGCAATTTGGGAACGGCAGTTATATTAATCTGCATGTCTTTGGGCTGTGGGAGGAAACCGGAGTACCTGGAGGAAACCCACCAAGCACACAGACCCCAAGACGGAAAACGAATCCAGAATCTGAAGGTGCAAGGTGACAGTGTTAACCACTAACCCACATGCACCGTAATCACATTAACAATCGCTATTTTGCACATGACAGATGTTCAAGTCAAACCAGATGTTTTGATTTTGCAGAATAACAGAACACGGTTCTGATAGTAAAAACTGGCTTTATTTCTCTATATACTGTAATTCCCTGCTACACTAATGCACATATCCCAGAGTTTCACTAGTGCTTGAAAATCAATCAGTAAGGTAGAAAGTTTTCTCAGTACGCCGGAGCCATGAACACCTCTTGTAGAATAAACGTCCAATTGTCACTTTAGGATAGAATGTAAATAAAAATTGAACCATATTGTGGATCGGCAAAACTGTGGAATTTGGGACAATAGTAAAAACTTTTTACTAGTTTGACTGTTCATGCTTCAAAGGAGTCAAACAACACTTAATGTGTCGAGAGAACCGATTTAAAAGCTCCATCCAGTTCATTAAGACTAGACCAATCCTGTTACTGTAGCAAATGCTTAATAAACATACCCCTATTCTAACAATGCCGTAGCTTAGCTTCAACTTTGTACAATTTTTTAACTGTTAACTCCCTTCATTTCATGTGATGAACTCAGACTATAATTTGATTATCCCTCATTCATAATAGATCATGTATTCATTTTAAAACAAATATGTGGTTAGGAGTATTCATATAAAGACAAAGAGCTTTTTCACTACAAAGGGCTTACAATTCTCTACAATACTGTTGTGCAATCCTAAAATATATAGTTGCACATTTGGTAACACAAGTTGTAATTCTCTGTAGGGATTAGCTACATTTAAAAAATTATATACTTTGCATTATATTTTATTACAATAAGCCTGACCAACATAGATCACCACTAATCTCTCAAACGCACTGAGTGACATTATTCATGGGTTTCCCTGGAATGATGACACAGATTCTGAGGGTGCAACTTTGTGTTTACATTGGAAGATAGTTTTAAATGCAATGTTTATTTCCACAGAGAGGACTGTTTAGGATTATCTGGTAGCATATAATTGCACACACACTTCCTCATTAGGTTTTTTATCCCCTTCTAGCACTCTCTCACTCCCACGTCTCTGTGTTAGACACGCAAACACGTACAAACTGCAAAATAAAATCAGCCATGCTGGCCAACCCACAAACTGTCATATCATGATGGTAAAATAAACATCTACAAATTTTCTTGCTGTAGTCTCTGATTAGTGAAGGGGAATATATTCAGTGCAATACCACACATGCAGATAAAGAACAATAATGCATGCACACACACGCTAAGGGTCGCATTCCAGAGCAAATTTTTGCCTGTGCTGTGTAAGCATCAAATAGCCTAAGCATGCCTGCCTGTCCATGCCAGTGCCTGCTTTCTGTCTGCCATCTGAAATCTCCTAAACTGTAACTTTGTTTTTTACTATATATAAGTCAAAGACAAAGAGCACTCTCCTAAAACACCAAATGATTCTAACTTCTTATAAATGAAAGTTGAAAGAAACATCTTACCGTAAGGTCCGCAAATATTCAACTAATGATTTCATAATGATGAACTAATATAATGAAGCATATGTTATATGTTAGCAGCCTCTGAGTCATATAAAGTATAAGCTGCCATTAATAAAAGCTGAAGTATTGACACTGTGTAAAGTCATGCTGTTAATTTGTACCATCATTTGCAGCATTAATAAAGATTATTTACTGTAGAATATGAAAGCATTTTTGGACACAATGTAGATGAACCCAAATTATAGGGTAATAATATAAGACTTATTTAAAAAATAAACAAAAATATTTCTCCTTGCCAGCATGCCCAGGTCTAAACCAAATTTGAACAAAAAATCTATATAGACTTGTCTCCTTGGGATTTTTCTCCTCCTTGAAGTGGCTCATCGGATCATTCATTCGACAGGTTATTGCCCTTCCTGTCTCTAATCACCCATTTCTCCGGACTGGCACTTAGGACGCCCTGAATTTCAGTGACTGGGTATTATAAGTGGGTGTAGAGTTACAGCGCCCCCACCAGGCTATTTGGGCAAAAAACTTGTACACCCATGTATGGTCAAACCCCCAAAATTGGATGTACACAATAGAATGTCTTGTATGGTTTTGTATTATCAAAAATAAAGAAAACTACAGGAGGGGGTAAGGGATTCTCTTTAAAAGGTGACAGCTAGTCCTGTTGGAGGCCCACTCAGACAAAAGCAAAACTCTTGCTTTCTTTCTTTGATAATGACACTTCATATCATATACTATAGATTAAAAACTAAAAACTAATAAAATAAAGTAAAAAAATATATAATGAATGTACTGTATTGTACTGTAATGGTCCCTTTTTAGTCTGGTTCCTCTTTAGGTTTCTTCCTTTAACCATCTCAGGGTGTTTTTCCTTGCCAGTGTTTTTTTTCTATTAAATGAGCTATGAAAATAAAACTTAACTCAATCACATATGGCAGCACGGAGGCTTAGTGGTTAGCACTGTCACCTTGCACCTCCAGGGTCCGGGTTCGATTCCACCTTAAGGTCTACTGTATGTGTATGGAGTTAGTGCTTTTTGGGTTTCCTCCGGGTACTCTGGTTTCCTCCCACAGTCCAAAGTCATGCAGATAAGGTTAACTGGTGTTGCCAAAATTGCATGTAGTGTGTAAATAAGCATGTGAGTGTGTGTGTATCTGAGTGCCCTCCAGGGTCTACCCCGCCTTGTGCCTTAAATCTAATGGGATATGCTCCAAGCCCCCGTGACCCTGTATACAGGATAAAGCGGTAGAGATGATGAGTGAGTGAGATTAGTGAAGAACATATTAGGCTACAGGAATAAAACATAGGTTTGATTATTTTTCCTTGACATCAGGTCCTGAAGTAAATATTCCTCAGCAATTTTTCAGGTTTACCTAAGCTTTGTGTAAAAAGACTATTATTAACATAAATTATCTTTATTAATATTGAAAATCATGAGAATAATCAAGACAGTGTCTTAACATTATGTTAATACTTAACTATTAATATTTATTTATATACTATATGATTCTGAGTTTTTTAAATGTATATGCTTCATTATTTTCTCTTGTTCCAGAAATTTTGCATTGATTCATCATTACTACTTCATTAGTGATAAATGCTCTTTTTTGCTTCTGTAAAATATGTTTAAAATAAGTGTAAAATAATCCAGATTTTATTCTCACTATGTGACTTTTTAATATTATTCCATTAAAAGGATGACAACAAGATAGACATTTGTATCTTTATGATTTTTAGTGTGAGGAAATCACTCAGCACAGGCTTCAGCTTCTACACATATACAGTACCAAACATATATATTCAAGTTTGTGAAAACGTCAAGTATTTTACTTTATTCTAGAGTAGAGGTAGAAGAGACTAGACCATGAGACGAGAGCCAGGGATGTAGTGTGAGTCCTTCCAGATGTTGCTCTCGCCACAGTTGGTGGTTTTTCTCTTGCACTGGAAACAGCGGCGGTACTGTTCACACTGATCCATCAGCAGCCTGCCACCTGACCTGCGTATATGAATACATGCTAAAAATCAGATAACTAATGATCCTGTGGATTAAGTGACACTGATATCACATGTACTGTACATTTACATGAGGCCTATATTTAATTTTTTTTTTTTTTTTTTTTTTAGAAAATGTCAATCTGTTCTTTTTTCATATTAATTAATATTATAATTATTCTACTCTTATTGTATTTCTTTCTTCCTGATGTATCATACATAATAATTCCATAGACTCTAGGTTTCTGAAGAGTGGTTCTGAAGCTCAATTATGGAGGCTCTGGTCGTCATCATGTTGGCAGGAGCAGACTTAGCCTAGACTCAGTTAATACATAAATAGGCAAATAAAAAAAAACGTATAAAATAAATGTCGCTTGGCTGTTGGCTGGAACACAACTTTTTACCTCAGCTTTATGCAGTAAGCTTTACACTACCATTGCTTTGCATTTAACTGAACTCAGTTATCCATACCCTATATGTCATCCCTTTTCCACCTCATCACCATGCCTCTCCAGTGGCCTGGTATTATATATATGGGCATCGGGTTAAGGGTCTTGCCCAAGGGCCCAACAGTGGCAAACTCCCAGTGGCAGGTTTTGAACCACCAATTCTCTGATCAGTAACCCAGAACCTTGACCACCTGACCCACCACTGCCCTTCTATAAGCTATTTAGTAACTACAGTAAAAAAGAATAGAAAGGTTACATGACTGAATAAAGCATTGGGTGAAGTAACAGGTCCTAGGTGTTTAAGGTGCTTTAGAAAATAAATCAATACCTTCTGACCTATCAGATTTTAGATTCAACAGTACTGTTGTATAGAGGAGAAGGTTGTATAAATAAATAATAAAAAACCATACAATGCCATGATGAATAGAAGTGCAAAATAATTTATGTGATGGTTTCAGAGCCAATTTTCTTTAAATCTTCCAAGGATTTTTTCCAATCAAATATTCTTTTTTTTCTGTCCCACCTAATGAAAGCTCTCTCCTCAAGGTCTCGGAAGTGTTTCAGGCCAGCGCTGCGAGACCATGTGTCTTCCAGTGAAGTCCTCAAATCCCTCAGCCTCTCATAGCGGGAGATCCGATCTGCTATCAGTCTGCCAAGCAGAGAAATATGAGATTTACAGAGTCTCATTGCAAATCTGAAAAAAAATTGGCCAAGTCAGTTCTTTTTATATTACAAATGGTTATGGTTTCGGGTGGGGTTTAACAGGAATCATTGTTTCTTATTCTGATTTCTACAAAAACCTCTTCCTGCTAAATATTACCTAATTTATCTGACTGCGAAAAAAAAAAAAAAAGCACAGTTCCCAGCGAGGAATAGTGTTGACAGCTGGCTCAAAAATTATTCAAAAATGCAGAGTTTCCTCTTACATCTGGAACTGTATATGATTGTTGGACACAAAAACCTCTTCCTGCTAAATATTACCTAATTTATCTGACTGCGAAAAAAAAAAAAAAAGCACAGTTCCCAGCGA
>JAOTRS010114488.1:0-18162 GCA_028565755.1 Dinotopterus cunningtoni
GGGGCTGATCACCCCCGGCTGGGTCGCCCGAGCGAGGGTGTTTGATGATCAAAGACCCGAAACATCCTACGACCTCGGGTTCATCACTGATGATGTGTCCAAGTAGCACCTTGTGGTGTATTGAAGAACTATAACAGAATAAAAAAGGTGGAGTCTGATTCCTTTAAGCTTGAACTCTGGAGATGAGATAAAACAGTGCCAAGGCTCAGTCAGCTAAAAGAAACATCAGAAGAAACTATTCCCCAAGCAGGTGTACAGTATACTGCTAAAGTTGTATCCCCACATCACGTTCTTGTCAGCTCTCTGACTGACCTTCAGATCTCAACACTAGACAACTGTGGAGTCGTTCTAGAAACCAGCTTGACTCAGTCACACAGTGCCAAGAAAACCTGGCCTTTGCTCTTCATAGAGGTGCTTGTTCAGTATCTAATAACCTCAGGATTCAGCTGCTGTAACTCTTACTTTAAGCCTTTGCAAATGATCCATAATACAGCTGCAACACTTCCTTCAAGTTCCCCATTGTTGCATTAAATCCACTTGCTTCCTATAGATGGTGCTTGCCTAAAATGACTTGACCTCTACCTACCTTATTAAACCTTGGTCTATACCGTGTTTTCTTCAAGTCACAAGCACTGCTTGACTTGGTCCAACTTGGTCCAAGAAAGACATCCATCAAGACTGTTCTCTGGACTGACACTCAGGTGGTGAAATGAACCTTCTGTTGCTGGGACACTGTGTTTAAACAAAGACTGAACACACATGCACATCTTCATTAAGCACTAAACTAAGCAATAAATCCAAAAATACTCTTGAATTGTACTGTTTTTGTTGCTCTACCAACTTAGTAAGAATCATATTGACTAGTCCATAAGTTCGGGGAGTAAAAGATGATTAAATAAGCAGCTACTTTGTTAGTTTAAAAATATTTTAAAGTGAATAAAGACAGTTGTTCAGTAACTACACAACAGATCCACCAACTGCCAAATGAAACCGCAACCAGCATTGTGTGAAACAGTGCTTTCCGTGCCACAGGTTACAGATTACTATCCAGTCCCACTTAACTAGTTTAGAATCAGATAATACTGTAGTACACTAGACAATTAGATAGTTGTACACTAGACAACTGTGGAGCAGAAACCAGCTTGACTCAGTCATGCAGACAAAAAGAACTTCCAGATAACTTCTAAATAACTGCTGTGTAACATCATCTACTGTATAGATAAGGAGTTCAGTGATTGCATTTTAAAAGCTGGGCAGTTTTTGTATACACAGATTTATCATTTTGCCCTGCAAAGTTACCATGTATATATGAATTAAAGGTATGCTTTGATGTTTAATAATGAAACCACTCTATCAATAGTTTTGCTTTAAAGGTCCAGTGTTTTATCATTTCTTTGACAAGTTAACCCCCTCAAAGTGTGTCTAGTTAATGCGCCAGCTCAGGTTGTTTCGTTCCTCAAGTTCCCTCTGTTTTATAATCTGGGATTTTAAGCAACAAACAAGGGGAGTGCATCTTCTTTTATGAGGTCATACTAGGGTGAAAATCTAATTGGGTTGTCTAAACCCCTTGCAATACTTTCATTTATCATCTCATACATTTTGTATCCCGCTTATCCTGTTCAGGAGGCGTGGGAAGCCTGGACCCTATCCCAGGGGAGTCGGGGCACAAGGGTAGGGTACACTCCAGACAGGGTGGCAATCCACCATAGGGCACACAAACACACACTATGGGCATTTTGGAAATACCAGTTAACCTACCATGCATATGGGAGGAAACCGGAGCACCCGGAGGAAACCCAATAAGAACAGAGAGAACATGCAAATTTCACACACAGACCCCGAGGTGGGAATCGAACCCTGACCTGAATCCTTATGCAGGGTTTAATTTGCCAGACCATTAAGTAGTGCGATAAGATTTTGTGATGTAGACTATAAATCACTTCTGGATGATGTCATCTGCTTTAAATTCCCACCCGAATGTAAAGCCATGTCTGATACTTATTTGGAACGTTTCCAAAACAAAATTGCTCGGTGAATACAAAAACCCTTGCAGTCGCCCCGAAGTGTGGAGTGTTTTTCTATTCTTCTAGGTGGTCTGCTTTAAAACGGAATACTTTTAGATATTTCCTAGACACTTTCTCTCCTCTTCTCTCACTAAAACACTCACTTCTTCTTCTACCTCCCATGTGGTATTCCTTAAAGTATTCAATCAGGCTGCATTATTAAACACATTCAGTACAGCTCATTGGAAAGCTGTTTCCTTTTAACACGTTATTTATGAAAACTAGTCATTACCTACTGTACTCCTGCCAGGATTTTCATAGCAGCAAATAACAACGTCCACAGAAATCAACTTTATGGAAGTTAATGATGTTTGTAGTGTTTTAAAGCCTCTCGAGTCCTCATATTTGGCAGATTAGATGACATTTTCTCCCAGCTATTTTGTCTATATATCCTCGCACAATCCTCCTCTGAGAACCATTATGTACAATCCTTTTGCCAGACAATTTCCCTGTCTGAAGACATTGATTTAGTACATATTTATCTAATAAAACAGAAATTGTGAGAAATGTAAGTAATTGCTCTGTACACAACAAACAAGAGAGTCCAGATCTCAGGAGGACAGGCAGCCTGGAAGTCGAGCTCAACACAAATAAACAGTTTGGTTTTGTAATAAAAATTTAAACATCATCTCAGGCTTGGAAGGCAAAGACGGTGTCTGGTGAGACAGCCAACAGTGTTAAATTAACACCACCATGTATCATGTAATCGGGGTAGCTAGGGAACATGGAGCGCCAAATTATTATGCATTATCACTTTAAATAAAAGAAAATATATCTCATGGATTTCAGTAGAATCGTTTAAAGTTTAAAGTTTCAGTCAAGCATGCAAGTGGGAAAATAAAATAAAGCAGATCCTTTTACGCCGGTCAATTCACAGTGGAGTCGTTTCTGAAATATTTATTTCCTCATGCAGGAGCAGTCTCGTTTCCGTCCACATGGGCTGCTCGAATGCTGAAAACATTTTCACACTTTGTATCACACCGCCTTTGTTTATCCTTGGGTTCTATCTTTTTTTTTTACCTGGTTGTGTAACTAAAGCATACAATCCATCACTCGGCACTTTTTATATTATACAACCCACACTTTCTGTGCCGAAAACGTTTTACTCTAGTGAAAATAGCAAGCAAAAAAATTATAATTACAAATTTTCTAGATTTGTTCATATTGTAATAATAACTTAATAACTTGGGGGGGAAAAAAGATCAACTGGCAGTTTATTCTCTGGTGTTCAGTCTGATATAACATTTACATTGAGTCGTGAATTGATCACACTCGGCCCACGCTTTAACCTGCACGTCTGGCATGATTCAGATCTACAGTATCTGAAAAACAAGGGCTTGAACTCAAGTTTTTAACTCATGTTATAAAATTTTTATATCTCATGTTATAAAATATCTATAATGCTGTGTCAGAATGGTTCGAAATGCTTGTTAAAATCGTGGCCTTTTTACTTGCAAAGGATTGTGCAAACAAATTATTTAGTTGTAATGTTTTTTATGTATGTGTTTTACAACCATAAGCCTTTAACTTCATGACCATCCACCTAATATTGAGTAGATTCCCCATTTTTGCACCAAAAAAACAAATGCGCTGTATAAACCAGAATTAACCTTTTTATCAATTTGAGCTACTGGAGCTCTTCTACTGGATCAGTCTACATGGGCCACCCTTCGCTCCTCACGTGAGCCTTGTCGGCCCATGACTCTGATCCTTCCTTGGACCACTTTTGGAAGGTCCTGATCACTGCACAGCTGCTGTTTTGAAGTTGCTCAGACCCAGTCGTCTAGACATCACAGTTTGGCCTCATCACAGCAGCTACAGATTAAATCTCATTACAATGTGAACTAGAAGTGAGTGAGATATATTAGGAAGCAACCGTTTTCTCCTGAAGTTGATGTGTTGGAAGCAGAAAAAAATGGGCAAGCATATGTGTTTGAGCGATGAAAGGGGGACATACTCAAGATTAGGTGGGTGATCGGTATGTTTTTCTTGTTCAAGGTCAGAAGAGGTCATTAATTAAGTCTGGGGTCCTGGAGGATGTTAAATTAAAGAATAGTAATATTACCTGGATCAGGACTTGACGTGCACTGACTCACGCATGTCTTTTGGTAAACGGAGGTACAGACCACTTATACATAATAATGTGATTTGCTTTGTTTTGGTTTTGCTTATGAGATATATTATTGGAGATGTGACTTCCAAACATTAGACTTTTAGACACCGCACATAAAACCCTCAGCTTCTGTCACAAACTCTAGAATACACTTACAGTCGAGAAAATCAAGCCTCCGCAGGCCTCGAATGCACACAAAAGCATGTCGTAAAGTAGTAAAGCGTGGAGCAGAGTGGTCCGGTGAGAAACGTCCGGGCTGTCAATCACTCTTATGCTTGTGCGAATACGACGGTTGCATTACGTTATAGACAGTGTACGTTTGCATATTTTCAATGAGTGTTGTTTGTCAATGTACACATAACTGATTTTACCACACACACACACACACACACACACACACACACACACACACACACACACTGTGTGATCTTATTTTCCCACCGTTTTTGGATTTTGTTTTCCTTCTTAAAGAACGCTTCCAAATCGTTGTTTGTGCTTGGCAAATGCAATACTGCGGATGTAAGAGAACCTTTTTCAGTTTCGACCTGCATGTTAGCTGCGGTTGAAATCGAAGCTGTACAGTATACAGTACACTTACTTATAACATAAACAGATGGAGGTTATCAGAGGTCAGACAGGCTTTCAAGATGCAGTGATATTACTGTCAAACTTTAATTTTTCATAAAATGTGGTTAGCGCTGTCGCCGTGCACCGCCAGGGGTTTGATTCCCGCCTCAGGTCTGTGTGCATGGAGTTTCATGTTCCCCCTGTGCTCAGTGTGTTATCTCTGGGTACTCTGGTTTCCTCCCACAGATTAGATTAGATTGAACATTATTGTCACTGCGCATGAATGGTACAAGGCAACGAAATACAGTACTCCGGCTATCAATCATCGTCTATACCACTTTATCCTGTATTCAGGGTCGCAGGGGGCCTGGAGCCTATTCCAGGAGACTTAGGGTATTAGGCGGGGTACACCCCGGACAGAGTGCCAATCCATCGCAGGGCACACACACATACACACACTCACACACACACACTATGGGCAATCTGATTAAGGCCAGTTAGCCTAATTTGCTGTCTTTGAACTGTGGGAGGAAACCAGTGTACCCAGGGGAAACCAACCAAGCACGGGGAGAACATGCAAACTCCATGCACACAGAGACGAGAATCAGACTCGGACCCTGGAGGTACAAGGCACCACTGTGCGTACTCCGGCTAATTAGTGTTAATTAATTACTTTATTTATTAACTGCGGTTAATTAATTAGGCTAATTGTAGTTCCTGTAAGTGCCTGTTGTGTGTGTGTGCCCTACGATGGATTGGCACCCTGTCTGGAGTGTACACCACCTTGTGACTAAATTTTACTGGATTTATGCCCGCGACCCTGTTCAGGATAAACCCGTATACAGTAGAAGATGAATGAATGAAATGTCAAGGTTTTCATGTTAACCATGCCAACATTTAAGCCTTGGGATATTCATGTCTTTGCTCTTAAATTGTGTCATGCTCTTCTACTAGACATACGTTTGATTACTTACCTAAACTTCTTTATGTCTAGACTCATTTTCTTTCTCGGGCCAATGATACCCAGCAGAGCATGGGTAGTTTTAAAGTGCTAAATAAATAAAGATTGACTGATTGATTGATTTACAGATTATACTTATACAGAATATAATTATACTTATCATTTATAAGTTCTGTCATACGTGTAAACTCCATGTTCAGATGAATTTTCAGTATTTTCAGTGTAAAATGTAACTGTACGGTGGAACCTCTGCGAGGGTTTTGCAAGACAAGCAAAATTTAAAAATAAATTTTAACTTAATAAACAAGTGTAGTCTTGATATACGAGTACTACAGTACGTATACGCTTTGTCTGACGAGCGTCATGTGATCACAACTGAGCCAATGGTTCTTCTCTCTCTTGCGCTGTGGGATTGTGGGTAATCGTCTCCCATGCTCGGTCTCAGTCTGCATGTGTCACATGTATAGTCAACATCCATGCGCGCGTGTACTGTTTACTATAACATTGTGACCATATGTGTATGTGTGCGTAAAGCATTTTTTTTACGACAATGCAACATCACATTTCCTGCGAAATCCTCAAAAGAAGGCAAAAGCAAGTGTCATTAAAGAGATCCGCATCTTGTTGACTTTGTGTTTAATGGTAATGTTAAACCTTATTGTAATTGAGTTCACATGTCTGCAACCTCCACGTGAGAAAAACTGCTGTACTACATTTACATCATATTTACATTTACAGCATTTGGTGGACGCCCTTATCCAGAGCAACTTACATTTTTATCTGATTATACATCTGAGCAGTTAAGGATTAAGGGAATTGCTCAAGTGCTGGGGTTGGAACCTGGGACCTTCCAATCAGCTGTTCAATGCTTTAACTGCCCTGCTCTATCATTAACTACAGTAATTGACAACGAAACGGGAATCGAACCCTGGACCCTGGAGGTCTGAAGCGATAGTTCTACCTGACCGTGATTTTACTACAGAAAGGTGCAAAAACACCATAGTAATTACAATAGTATTTTTCTAATGAATTTTCGGCATTTCAGTGCCTGTGTTGTGATTTTATTGCACATGGGTGTAAATCAAATCGATGATTAGAGACTACACATGTGGTTGAGACTAGAGGTATGCATCAGGACTGAGATCCCATGGGACTTGTAAATACAAGCCTTTCGCAAACCAATATCATGAAATAAACAATTCCAGTTTAGTAGGAGCTGAGGCTTGAAAAGCAAAACATACAGGAAAAAGCTTAGACATAGCAAATTACCAAAGGAACACAAATCATCAAGGGGTAAAAAACACAGAACAGATGAGTGTGATGAACAGAGGAGCATGTAACAGGGCCATGTGGTCTGGTTCTAGTCTAATGGGGTTGATGGGAACTGAAATCAGAAGTGGTCATGTAACAGCTCTGATCTGACAGATACTAGATGAAGCGCCAGAGACAAAAGGGGAAAAAAGACAGATATGCCTTATGCTCTGTGTGTGTGTCTACAGTATGTGAGATCATTATACCAGAATGATAGCTTTTATTCCCACATACTTATTATTCTTTTAACTTTAAGAATTCACTGACTTCATCTGTGAGATCTGGGATCCTAAAAAAACAAAGAACTTGTTTTTATTTTTGTCCTTCTTTTTTATTATTCTTTGAAATGGCGTGTGAACAGAAATAGAGCTGGAGATTATTTTATTACTATAAAATATTGTAGGAAATAAATATGCTGTGATTAATGCTTAATAAAATAATGTGCTATTCATCCATCTATCCAGGAACCTCTGTAGTCCAACTAGGCTCCAACTATGGACCTTGGAGGCCAATGGTGACTTTGTATTTTTTACCATTTTTATGACCGTGGTAGGACTACCGGTCAACATTCACACACTACGGGCAATTTAGGAACAGCAATTAGCGTAATCTGTAGGCTATGTCTTTGTACTATGGGAGGAAACTGGAGTACCTGGAGAAACCCACTAAGCACCTGGGAGAACATGCAAACTCCATGCACACAGACCCCAAGACAGGAATCAAACATGGGCCCTGAAGCTGCAAGGTGGCAGTGCTGAACACTATACCACTGTGCAGCCAAAATGATGTCTAGTTAACATTAACAAATGCTGATATTTTAAGCTTTTTAATTAATAAGTAGCATTGTTACTAATCAGAAGGTTAAAAGATCAAATCCCACATCATAGCACCCTAGAGGGCACTTGATCACACAATCTAGCATTCTAAGTAACCCCAGAAAGTTCGTTGTCTAATTTTCTTGCATGTCATGCCTGCGAGGGCACTTGACCACATATTCTCGCACCTCATGGCACCCTAGAGAGCACTTCATCTCATTTCCTTGCAAAGCACGCTGCCCTCGAGGGTGCGTTATCTCATTTTTGTGTCCATTATGGCACCTGAGTGTGTTCTTTATCACATATTCTCGCCTTTCATGGCATCCTAAATGGCACATCATCTCATTTTCTCCCAGATAATCGACACTAATTTTCTTAGACGTTATGTTAGAGGGCACTTCATCACATGTTCTTGCACATCATAATCCCCTTGTGGGCACTGCATCACATATTCTTCCACTTCATGGCACCCTAGAGAGCACTTCATCTCATTTTCTTGGATAGCATGGTGCCCTAGAGGGTATGCTATCTTATTTTCAAGTGCATTGTGGTACCTGAGAGTGTACTTTATCACATATTCTCACACCTCATGGCATCCTAGAGGCCACTTCCTCCCATATTATTCCATGCCATGACACCCTAGAGGGCACTTTGTCTTGTTTTCTCAGACACAAGATACACTAGAGGGAACCTTACAACATGGTCTTCCACTTCATGGTCCCCTAGAGGGCACTGGATTACATATTTTTGCATGCCAATGCACCCTAGTGGGTACTTAATCTCATTTGCCTTTTCATCATGGTACCCTAGAGTGCACTTGACAGCATATTCTCGCACCCCATGGCATCCTAGATGCCACTTAATTCGATATTCTTCATCACATATTCTTACATGTCATGGCAACCTAGAGGGCACTTCATCTCATTTTCTTGCATATTTTCCCCATATATAGGGTGACTTAGAGGGCACTTTCACCATGCTTTATATACTGTATGTGCATCGAAGTGGGCACTTCATTACAAAATCTTTTTAGACGGTCGCCCTAGAGGGCACTTCTTTTCGTTATTGCATGTCATGTCACATTAGAGGACATTTTGTCACCCATTACAGCACTTTATCATGTCTTCTTTTACATAGTTGCATCTGTTATGTTTCATGTACAGTAAAAATGCCCTATTTTTGTTATAGTTTATTGTACAATATGCACTTGTTACCCATTCTTGCTTCAGATCTAAGATACATTTAGCTACGAATTTCATTGTACAAGTACTGTAAATGGTACATTCTCACAAGAACATTCCATAGAGCTAGCAAAGAGAGTAAAGAGAAACCATAAAGAAACTTTAGAAGGGCCAAAAAATCTGTTTTGATTTATACTTGATCTGTAATTCAAATGTGCATTCTTAATATAGTTAGCCACTGTACAAAAATGTACACAATCTTTGTACATACTATATCCCCTTAGCCCTGACTGGGAAGATCTGACCATAGCTGACATGCACATACTGGCCTGTTATCCTAAGGCAAAACATAAGACCCCATAAGATGATGGTCACAACAGGCAGAGGAGCCTCTGCAGATCTGCATTGAAACCACAGACTGGCGAGTGTTATGTGAACCAGCTGGAAAGCTTTAACCGCATGACAGTCTGCATAGCAAACTACATAAAATTCTGCATCTACACTGTAGTTTCAGTCTGGAGGGTGTCTGGTTTTCTCAATACAAACCCTGGAAAATCCTTTCTGCTAGAAGGCAGCTGGAAGGTAGGCTTCTGCAGAATAATGCAAAAGGAGGTGTGGGCTAGCACGACAATCACCGGCTTCAAGGCAGATCAACAACCTTGGTTGGGGAACAAAGTTGAATTTGTACTGTAATAGGTTCAGTACAAAATCCTCTCCAAGAATCTCCTTTATTCCCTCACTAACACGCTTCCCCAGCTTCCTAGTTCCCACAGTTACACCCAAACCTTTTCCACCAAACCTTTTTCACCAAACTGAACCAGGTGCTAGTTCATGTCTGGTGCTTGTCCTGATCTAAAGCTAATTTAATAATGAACTGGAAGAGCTGCCTTTGTTTTTCCTTGAGCAAAAAAGTCACAACCTTACGTCACTGTATACATCTGTTTGCGCCTTTACTTTAACAGGAATGTTAGCAGAAATGCTAGAGGAGATTGATGCAGTTGATCCAGTCTGCATTGTTGCAACGTGTAGTGACATTTCTAGGGTTCATGTCAGGCTACACCCTAGAGTTCAGCCTAGAATATCTCGTTATGCAAGACCTATGGCATGAATCTTAATGCAAAAGCAATGGTAGCGTAAATGCTAGCAGCAAAATATGCTAGCAGCAAGCACAACAACAGCAATGGCTAACTTCAACATGGCTTTGCAAGCATTTGAGCTTCCCATTGAATACTGAGTCCATTTTTTTAAAGATGGCGATCACAAACATCCATGCGCGTGTGGTCTTGATAATTCTACCCCCAGCCAGTTCCACAACCACAATCAGTTCTTTGTTTTAGCCTAGCAAAGTGTTGGTGCCTCTGTGGAAATTAGCCTTGACCTTGGACCGAATCTGTCTGACCCTACAGATTAAACACGTTTCAGCGTCTCTAACTCACTTCACCTAGCTGTTAGTAACAGATTTGTAGGGGGTTGGGATTCCCTTAGAGGATGGCTGTTCAGTAAGAGGGGTGTAATTGGGGAAGGTAAGACGGCTGTAAGATGGACAGTAATTCCCCCCTTTCCACCAAGGTCGATCTAGTTCGGAGCCGGTCCCCAATTTCAAACCAGTTCTTTGTTTCCAGACAGCCAAAGAACCGGCCCACAGACAGAAAAACTGGTTCCAACACTTTGCTAGGCTAAAACAAAGAAGGGGCTGGGGGTGGAATTATCAAGACCAGGCGCGCATGGATGTTTGTGATCACTATATTTAAAAAAATGGACTCAGTATTCAATGGGAAGCTCAAATGCTTGAAAAGCCATGTTGAGGTTAGCCGTTGCTGTTGTTGTGCTTGCTGCCAGCATATTTTGCTGCTAGCATTTACGCAACCATTGCTTTTGCATTAAGATTTATGCCATAGGTCTTGCATAGCGAGATATTCTACGCCGAACTCTATGGTGTAGAATATCTAGAACATGAACTCTAGAAATGTAACTACACATTGCAACCATGCAGACTACATCCACTGTGATTGGTCCACATGGTAGCAACGCCTTCCCGGGTTCATCTTCTGAGGATTTACTGCTTCTCCCTCTTCTCTTCCATTTATAAATCAAGTTGAAATACGAAAAAACATGGACCAAACTGAGGACAGAGTAACTGAGGAAGTCCATAAATATTTTCTCAGTTACAGTAATTTCAGTAAAAGTAACTTGAGGGTTGTTCAACATCTTCTAGCTTCAACTCCGCTCAATTTTATTCACCATTGTTTGTAGTACACCAAAAAAAAACTCACCATCGTGTGGAAAAGAGACTTAGCACCATGGCATAAACACACCACTGCCAACTAGCGGTTTGTCAGTGTAATTGCAGCGTGACACAAACACACCAGTTCACAAGTCTAAATGCTTACAGTCAAGTAGACCACTTGTGTAGCCTCCAGCGAAGGCTCTGCATAAACTTGACGCAAAAGCATAAATCAGCCTATAATCTTTAAGGGTTTGTTTTAACCAGCTGTGTGAGATTCTCCAGCGCCTTGTCAACAAAAAGTTCCAGAGCTGTATGTTCAGAAGATGACAACTCCATCCTCCTTAAATGATTATAAACTAATAGCCTGCACCCCAGATGTCATCAAGGTAATGGAGAGACTAGTGCTGTTTGATCTCTGACCTAAGGTCAGTGTTTTTTTTTTTAGCTATTGCAGTTTGCCTACTAGCCACAGATAGAGTAGGTGTGGATAATGAACCTCCTAAGAACTGTCTTAGTTTTTCCATGGGCAAGAAAGTAACTGCCTCGCGTCATTGTATACGTCTGTGTGCGTCTTTTCTTTAACAGCAATGTTAGCAGAAATGCTAGCGGCAATGGTAAAGGCAATGCTAGCAGCAAAAAAATGCTAGCAGCAAGCACAACAACAACAATGGCTAACCTCAACAAGGCTTTGCAAGCGTTTGAGTTTTCCATTGAGTCCATTTTTTAAAGATGGCAGTCGCAAACGTTTAGATGGGCTTGGTAATTCGACCCCCAGCCCATGACATAAGCGGTTCTTTGTTCTAGCCTTGCAAAGTGTTGGTCACCCTATGGAACCAGTTTCTCTGTCTGAGGACCGGTTCTTTGGCTGTCTAAAAACAAAGAACTGGTTCGAAGTCATATACTGCAAAAGGTCCACGATACTGGACTACAACATCACATTTAACATTACCCAGTCTGTTTAGAGAGGAGATGTGAAGAATGAAAGTAAACACATCTGTGATCTTCTGGGTTATGGACTACCTGCTGGCCTCAGGTTGGGCAACTGGGAACTTTTCTGTTTGAATGCCTGCTGAACTGCAGTGGCACACCACAGGGAACTGTACTCTTTACTTCCTCTTTTCCCATTTCACTGCAGACTTTTAGTATAGGTCTGATATCTGCCATCTTCAAAAAAGTTCTGATGGATCTGTGATGGTTAGGTGTATAATGAATGGACAAGAAGAGGATTACCTGGTCAACAACTTTGTGAAGCACCATTATGGACAAGACCAAGCAGCTAGTGGTCGAATACAAGAAGAAAGGGTCACAGCCAACATCATTACCATCTTGTCTCATGATGTTAAGCTTGTTGACACCTTCAGTTCCCTTAGTGTCTGGACAACAAGCTAGAGTGAAAGGTTAAGTTAGGTGCAATGTACAGGAAAAGGATGGACAAACTATATTTCTTTTCTGAGGAAGCTCAGGTATTTTAATGTTTGCAGGAAGGTCATTGATAAAGAGCTTACAGTAGTATATCAGTCTTTTATGGCCAGAAGTATCCTGGGGAGGTGGCATTAGCAGTGGAGATGCAAATAAATCACAACAAACTCATTACACAGCATTCCCTCCATGACTGTTAAACCGTAGAGCTCCTTTAGAAGATTCATTCTGCTCTATTGTAATAAGCAACAGTACAGAAGATCATTAGTACTGACCGCAATCACACTATCTACACTACCAGTTAGAAATTTGGACACACCTTCTAATTCCATATTCTTTTCTGATTTAAACTTGTTTCTCCACTGTAAAACAATGCTAAAGGCATCCAAAATATGCATTAATCTCCTTTGCAGTCTCCTGAACAGTTGATATTGAGATGTATCTGCTACTTATGCTCTATAAGGCCTTCCTAACGTCTCTAATCTGAGCTGCTGTTCTTTAATTGGTCATTTCTGAGGTTGGTTACTCTAAATGAACTTCCCATTTAGAACCATTTAAAAGGTAAGTTTTGGTCTTGCTTTTCTGGGAAGGTCTTCATGAGAGCCAGTTTCATCGATGGGTTTGGCAAATGCATTTGAAAATATTGTTCTTGTAAGAACTTTCAGAACAGCTGAACTTCTTATCTTTAAATAACAACCGAATATCTATCTATCTATCTATCTATCTATCAAATTTTCTAAATCCTTCAGTTTTCATTCCTAGCGTGATAAAAGCTCAAATCTATCTAAAACACCTTTCCTGAGTTACAGCTCCATGTCTGGCTTTGGCTAATTACTGGGTCACTTCCTTATCTCAGGAAATTCATCACATTCGCAGGGAGGAGACGTCTACATTGGAAAGACATGCTTCCCCTGGCCAGGGAGTTTCAACCCTACAACTTAATAACCATCCTGCCCAAGTAACTGTTTACGACAATAATCTTACAGAATAAATTGCAGTACAACTTTTAATTTCTTGATCTTATGCAAAGTAGAAATACAGATATCTCAGATGTCTCTAATCCAAACTTGTTCATTAAAAAAAAAAAAATCCTCTTCTGATACAAATATTATATAGAGTATAATTCTGTCCATTACTGCTCCCATGGATCATCATGTCTAAAAGTGAAGGTACAATGGTTATTGGATAAGGAATTAAACACTCCATGTAATATGAGAAATTAATCAAATACAGGGCCGTGTGATGAATCCCAGTCGCTGGTTTCACCATGACGTGGATTATTTTCCTAAAACAGCATGTGCTGTAGTATTTCATTCCTTTCATGTTACACTGATTTGCCAAAACAGGACTTTTGATTGTTCAGAATAACAGAAAAGAGATTAAAAGCTCCCTTCATTTCTCTATATAATCCCCTGCTACACTAATGCACTTATCCCAGTGTTCACTAGTGCTAGGTCACTCTCTAGGTAGGAGGTTTTCTCAGGACACCAGAGTCATGATCAGACTGCCTGCTTCACATCTGAAACACTGGCCTCCCAGGAACTCTTTTAATGGCCCAAACATGTGGAAATGGCTTGGAGCGAGGTCAGGACTGTACTGAACTGAACTCCATTTAGAGTTGTTGTATCAGCAAAACAAGTTAATTCTTCTAACCAGACTCATTTTAGATAGTAGTTAATCAGGGAAAAAAGCATCACTTGTTATGGAGAAACAGTAAAGTATAACCTCATCCATCCTAAAGACTTTCCCAAGCTTGATATATATTTCTTTTGTTGTTGTTGTTTTTGTTGTTTGTTTGTTTTTTAAGAAGAGTGCTTCTGTAATTTAGTAAGTCTGTAAGTAAGATGGAATAATTGTTGTTGTATTTTGTCTTACTAGTACAACTAATGTGGAAAAATATGTAAGACATGATTAAATAGATAATGGTTTAAGCTATGACCTCAGTTCAGTAACCAATTTAGAAAGCTGTGTAATGGCCCAGAGGGCTTGTTTATGTTTGGATGTCCCTGTCCCCAATGCTGATTCACTTTGCCCTTATCTCAGTCTGTAATCAGTGCCCAGGGCAGCATAACGAGTGTCCTGCAGCAAAGAAACACAGAAGGAAAGAAGTAATAAGAAGCACAGAACAACCATAATAAACGCTGCAGCTCTTTTCCAATAAGGAGTCGTTTGGTTACTAGTGAAGGGGATGAAGGGGCGACCTTGCTCCTGGACAACACAATTTCTCTAAAGCTTTCAATTGTTTGACTGTAACAAGCATAAGCAGATATGTTTGTTTGCTTGTTTTGGAACATACTGTAGACTGCACTGATGAATAATCTACTTAGCCTCTGTAGTCTGACTAGGAGACATGGGGGAAAATGGTGATCATTATATTTATTCCCATTTTTATGACTGTGGTAGGACCTCCAGTCAACATTTACACACACGTTCACACACTATGGGCAATTTGGGAACAGCAATCAGACTAACCTGAATGTCTCGGGACTGTGGGAGGAAACCTCAGTACCCAGAGGAAACCCACCAAGCACTGGGAGAACATGCACACTCCATGAACTCTGAAGAAGGAATCATACCTGGACCCTGGAAGTGCGAGGCGACAGCACTAAACACAAAGCCACCGTGACACCATAAGACATAATAAGAATCATTTTAGGATCGAAAGTCTCAACATCAACATGTCATACTAATGCTAACTCTCTAACGCTATCATTATTGGTTAAGGGGGATTGGGATCTAGGAGCGTTAAAAAAATTTTGTTAAAAAACCTTGAAACTTTTTTTCAACTCAAAATATTTTAACCAAGCATACCTGTGGCATCTTTAAATAAACTTCTCCTTACAGAAAACTACACAACATCAACAATTACATATCAGACAATTAAACACAATCAGAGCTGTCGCACAGCATGTAGAAACAACATTCCTCTCGTGACGATTATGATCGCGGACATAAAAAATGATGTAAGAGGAAACAAAATTAGCTGTCTCGGACCAGGTGCTAATATGCATCTGGCGGTCTCATTCAGTAATTCTTAAGCACAAAAAGCATCTCAAACCTTCCAAACCGGATGAACCTTAAATCTACCAAGGATATTTTGATTAAACTGAGCAATCAGGCGCAAAACTTTGAACCCAATCCAAGTTCATGGTTTCCTCAACATTGTGCTGCTGTTTAATTTCTGTGTTTAATTTGTTTTATATAATTTTTTTAATATAAATCTTTCTTCTCGCATCGGCTGTCCTTCAGGCTTAAGCTATTAAAAGTTTTTTTTTTTTTTTACTTTATGGCATCAGTCTGTTTGAAGGGTCTGCCTGGGGAACTGCTTTAACGACACAACATATGGAAGAAAACTGTTGAACCACTTTTTAGTGCACCTCATAAAATCTAAACTGTTTGGATTGTATTTTACATTTCAGATTAGGTTCTGGGTTAAACATTTTGCCGAAACAATCAGGAATATTTCTACAGGCTACAAAATTTCTCACATTACACTTCCCAAGAGGTGTGTATATATACATGTATATATTGTCAATATACACAGATTGACAAAATAATTATACCTATATAATTTATATATATATTCTTGTACCACCCTCAAATGAGGACTGTTAGGTATAATTATTTTGTCAATCTGTTGAAGACATCTCAGGAGGATATCACTCTCACTCACTCATCATCTATACCTCTTTGTCCTGTATTCAGGGTCACGGGGGCCTGGAGCCTATCCCAGGAGACTTGAGGCTCAAGGCAGGGTACACCCTGAACAGGGTGCCAATCCATCACAGGGCACATACACATACACTCACTCACACACTCAGTCACACACTACGGGCAATGTGGGAACGCCAATCAGCCTAAGCTGCATGTCTTTGGATTGTGGGATGAAACCGGAGTACCTGGAGGAAACCCACCAAGCACGGGGAGAACATGCAAACTCCATGCACACAGAGACGGGAATCAAGTCTGGACCCGGGAGGTGTAAGGCGACAGTGCTAACCACTACACCACCGTGCCACCAAACATGACTTAGCAAAAAAAAAAAATGGATCACACAGGCAAAGAAATAGCACAGATATACACGATCATGTGTTTTTCTGGATGAGAGTTTTACATTTTTGCGACATCGTTCCCATATTCCGTTAGTGGTAAAACTTTGGGTTGCCGGCACCGATCTGTTCCTCCTTGGTTTTAAAGTTAACTAAGTTTTAAGGGTGCGGCTTTACGCTTCACTCTAGAAGGAGATATGGTCCATTTTTTGTCTCTTGCATCTTGTTTAAGACTATGTACCCGCATTCCAAAGTAAATAATACATTTTGACTGTATTTTTTTTTTTAACATCATGTCTTATCCTGCTCTCTGGATGAATCTGAATTTTCTCATTTCTACAATTATTTCATCACAATTTCCAGATTCTTATCCAGTATTTCATCAAACCTGGCAGCATGATATTACCACAAAGCAGCTTCACAGACATCCACATCCCTTGTTGTTTCAAGACTTGGACTACTGCGACTCACTCCTGGCAGCTCTGCCTCTGTGACCGCTGCAGCTGATCCAGGACGCAGGACTTGTTTTCAACCTTCATATTTGTTCTCCCACACCCTCCACAGGCTTCCTGTAGCTGCGCCCGCATCAGATTCACAGCTCTCTCGCTGGTCTACAAAGTCAAAAGCAGGTCAGCACTGACTCACTTCAAAACACTTATCGCACCCCGCACTGCACCACGTTCCGTCTGATCTACGGCACTTTCTCGACTGGTCACGCCATCTCTCAGGGGTCGAGGAGGACGCGTATCTAGATGTTTTTTCGGTTCTGGCACCTAGGTGATGGAATGAGCTTCAGCGAGGTGTCCCTGCCAATCTTTAGACATCCAAAGACCTTCCTGTGTCTTATGTTCAAAAGAACGCATGATCGTCAGTAACCGAGTTAAACGGGTGTAAGGATATGTTTATTTCTTTATTAACAGAGACTTCAAAGCACTTCGCTCAAGTAAGGGCGTCTCCCTAATGCTGTAAGAGTATATGTGATAATATCTGTCTTAAATCAATTGCTAATCAAGTTAAACTGAATTTAATTGAATGTGGGTGGTGCAGCGGGGCGCTTTGCCAAAAAGCGTGCAGTTTCTAAACATTCAGGGGCGACAACTTGCTCCAATCACATTGTAATAACAAAATTATTATTTAATTATCTTGCATGAGTGAACTGGTTTTATTTGTCATAGCTAGTACTAATGAGCTAGTAACTTGATATGTGTTTAAGTACAACACGTCTACACGGGATACAAGCTAGCTAGCTAGTAACATTACTCATACATCAAAAACAAGGAGAAGCAAGAAAACTAAATGATTCTTTTGCATTATTACTACTTTAATTTTTTCATGAGGTAGATACATACATTTATTGATTACTATTACTGATTCATGATCATTCGACATAGGGTAAATAAATTCCAGTTTCTATTTTGAATATTTAACAGGGAAACATCCAGTATGTGCCTAACAC
>JAOTRS010114494.1:0-18159 GCA_028565755.1 Dinotopterus cunningtoni
GGCAAAAATCTGCGTACACCCTTCAGCAGTTGTTATCTGCCATTTCTTTTTAAACTCTAATTGAATTACGGCAGCAATGTGTAGTTATATGTTTCATCTAAAGATGTCAGTAGTCGCACCATCAGTGATGCTTATCATGTGACCGTCAGAAGAGAGGCATATATTTTTATGTTAAAGTGTGTATAAATTTTTTGGTGGACCTCTATATATAGGTTTTATATCTGAAGTGGTCAAATGTTGCAGTTCATATATATTCCTACAGGTGGTGCGCTCTAAACTATTTACAGAGTATTCTATGTGAAAGGAGAAAAAAAAATAAGTTTAAAATGGAGTTTGTTTAGTATGAGTATTTAAGACTAGTTTTGTAACACACCAACAGGTGGCAGCACAAGGGTGCGCACACAGTCACGGGGAGCTTCGACCTTCATAAGTCAGTGTGCCAAAAGACATCAGGAGCTGTGCAACTGGTGCTATTCTGACCACTGCTATTTCATCATGGACAGCAAGTTTGAACAAAGACAGAATGGGAAATTCTGCATGAAACTGGGCAACACTGTCACAGAGATTTTTGACATGATTCTGCAAGCTTACGGCGATGCTGCAATGAGTCATTTGAGGTGTTTTGAGGTGTTCACGTACGCTTCGAGACTGGAAGATGATGAGAGATCAGGAAGACCTTTAAACAAGCTCAAACCCCAAAAATATCAAAACCATTCGGCAACTTGTGTGTGATGATGGTCGCAGAACAATCCACAACATTGCTGCCGTTGTCGATATGGAACAGTCCATGCGATCCTCACGTGTGTTTTGAACAAGCTGTGTTGCTGCCAAGTTCATTCAGGAGCAGAAGGAACTTCACGTCAAAGTCTGCCAAGAACTCCGTCAGCGTGCCGTGGATGACCCGACCTTCAGGTCAAGGGTCATTACCGGTGAAGAAACTTGAGTGTATGGGTACGACCCTGAGACGCAGCAAAAGTCTTCACAGTGGAAGAGCCCATCATCTCCACGACTGAAAAAGGCGAGGCATGTCCAGAGCTCGTCACTTTCTTCGACATTTGCAGCATTGCGAATTGATCATTTGTCCCCAGGGGCCAAAGGCATCTGAGAGAGGGCGTTCAGGATGGTGAAAATAAACTGAGCTTTTAACAGAGCTAATCTGGTGTTTGGAGAGTCGCAATACAAATCAAATCAGCACCCAGGTATTGCGAGAACATTGTATCAGGAGATCCCTGGTGATTCCCATTCCTAATTATTATTATACTTTTCTTTGTTAAATAATACCACTTATAATTTGATTTGATTATGGGGAATTATGTCATTATTAATATTAAACACTTGATTTGACTTGCAGCCAAAACTACTGTCTGATCTGCTCTTATTGGGATCTGTTCTAATATCATATGTTATACATTATACATCTAAACTCAAATCTACACAGTACATGGTGCAGGATGTCCGACATGGAGCTGTTTGTGTTACACTCTTGAGTACTTACCACCTCCGGAGGGGCCATGTGCTCGGGTCTGCGACAACTTGCAGCCATGATTGTTGTGTCTGGGAATTATAAAAATCTAACAAAATACTAAAACTATATATGTATAAACTAGCGCTGGTGTTACTGCTATCGAAAACAACAACAAAAAAACAAGCAGGATCACTTTACACACATGTATCTACATGGCCGTTCAATATGACGTCACTTTTAGGCGACGAATGCGGAAGTTCTTAAAGACACAGGCGTTCTGTTAAAATTTTACACTGATGTCAGTGATGTGGGATAAAAAAAATTACTTTCTACTTCTGGTGCTCTTTTTCAGGGTGTTTGTTGTTTAGATTTTTTCTTTTTGTACAAGAATTTAAGAGACAAGATAGGGAATTCAAACACACACAAACACAACAAGAACTAATAATACTAAATTAAATATACATCAGGAATAACACTCAGAGCACATGAGAAATATAAAAGGATACATTAAAAAAGCAGGGATGTGGAAATGTGTGTGTAGTTTTTTTTAGACATTATATTCATCTAACTATACATTAGTTACACAAAGTTCGACAAGGTTACATATAAACAAGGTAAAGGAGGGAATTTTGCTTTGCCACTTACAGCTATGAATATGGTGTTTACCCAAAATGTATACAACATTAACAGAGTCTGATACACTAGAATCAAGATTATCCATAAAATATATAATATCAATATAATCAATTTATTTGTAACATGGCCAAAATTGTTGGCACCCCTGAAATCTTTTCAGAAAAGTATTGCATTGACACATGTTTTGCTATACACATGTTTATTCCCTTTGTGTGTATTGGAACAAAACAAAAAAAGGGAGGAAAAAAGCAAATTTGACATAATGTCATACAAAACTCCAAAAATGGGCTGGACAAAATTATTGGCACCCTTTCAAAATTGGGGATAAATAAGATTGTTTCACGCATGTGATGCTCCTTTAAACTCACCTGGGGTAAGTAACAGGTGTGTATAAAAATCACACCTGAGAGCAGATAAAAAGGAGAGAAGTTCACTTAGTCTTTGCATTGTGTGTGTGTGTGTGTGTGTGTGTGTGTGCCACACTAAGCATGGACAACAGAAAGGGGAAAAGAGAACTGTGTGAGGACTTGAGAACCAAAATTGGTTTCATCTCCAGAGATCTAGATTTGCCTTTGTCCACAGTGCGCAACATTATCAAGAAGTTTGCAACCCATGACACTGTAGCTAATCTCCCTGGGCGTGGACGGAAGAGAAAAATTTTATGAAAGGTTGCAACGCAGGATAGTCCAGGTGGTGGATAAGCGGCCCCAAACAAGTTCCAAATAAATCAAGCATCAGTGTCAGCGCGAACTATCCGTCGACATTTACATGAAATGAAACGCTATGGCAGGAGACCCAGGAGGACCCCACTGCTGACACAGAGACATAAAAAAGCAAGATTACAGTTTGCCAAAATGTACTTGAATAAGCCAAAATCCTTCTGGGAAAATGTCTTGTGGACAGATGAGACCAAGATAGATCTTTTTGGTAAAGCACATCATTCTACCGTTTACCAAAAAACGGAATGAGGCCTACAAAGAAAAGAACACAGTACCTACAGTCAAATATGGTGGAGGTTCAAAGATGTTTTGGGGTTGTTTTGCTGCCTCTGGCACTGGGTGCCTTGAATGTGTGCAAGGCATCATGAAATCTAAGGATTACCAAAGGATTTTGGGTCGCACTGTAGAGCCCAGCGCAGAAACATGCATCAAAAAGCACCCAGAAATTCAATTCAGTTTTATTCGTATAGCGCTTTTAACAATTGGATGTGAACACCTTGGACAGGGTGCCAATCCATCGCAGGGCACACACACTCATTTACACTACAGTCAATTAACCTAACCTACATGTCTTTGGACTGTGGGAGGAAACCCACCAAGCATGGGGAGAACATGCAAACTCGATGCACACAGAGACGGGAATCGAGCCTGGCCGGGAATCAAACACGGACCCTGGAGGTGCAAGGCGACAGTGCTAACCACTACACCACCGCACCGGTATATAGCCAATAGTATTGTAAAGTGTGTTTAAAAAAACAGACTAATTAGTCTGTTATTGCAGTCTTTATATAATAAATTAACACCACCAATTTTAAGAAAAGAAAAATTCATACAACTTTGCAACATTCTAAGAAGAGGAATAGGAACTGTTTTGCAAACTTTTTCATATCCTTTTTTATTTTGGGCCCTTGAGCAAGACCCTTAACCCTCAACAACTCAGATGCATAATGAGATAAAAAAAAAAAAAAAAAACATAAGTCACTCTGGCTAAGGGCGTCTGCCAAAATGTTGTAAATGTGAACTGTAAATGTATTTTCTGATAGAAATTTTGTAAGATAGTACATAGTATTTGGCCATTTGAACTCAACGAATCATGAACTTTAAACACCACTTTTATTACTAGTCAGCTTTATAGAGAGACTTCCTGTTTATAGTCCTGTTATTCCACAATAACAGATTGTGCAGAAGAAAAAAAGATCAGTGAATAACATTTTCCTGAAGAGTAAAACTTGTTTGTGGAAGTCAGATAGGTTTACCATAAATTTTAGACAGTCTTGTTGTTTGAATTGTGTTATTGTTTTCAGCATAACAACAACAACAACAACAATAATAATAATAATAATAATAATAATCATCATCATAATCATAATCATAATCATAATAAAGCCTTAACTGGAGTGGCAAAAAAGTTAGTCTTTTTTTTTTTTTTTTACATATTAATTTATGTTATAAATGAAATGAGAAATGAAAACTAATACATTAACATAGGACATTATATTGTGTCTTTGAGAAATAGTAACACAGGCTTAAAGAACAATAAAATCTTTTTATACATTTTAAAGCTTGTATGATAATGCCTTAATGTTGACGCAATTCCATTTAAAATTAAAATAAAAAAAATATTTAAAAGATTAACTAAAAAAAAGTCGTAGTCAGAACTACTTCCGCTCTGGCCTCGCTCTGATTGGCTAACTCTCTCTCCCGACAGGAAGTTGACGCCCGTCATGGCGGAGGTCAGTGGCAAAGTGGGAGCCGGAGTGTATAAACTTTGTCCTTTTAAAACAAATCTTACATTCTCAGTAACCACTCGCTCTCGTGGCGTGTTCGGCGCTTACTTGAACCTAAGAACATTCGAGAAAAATAGGGAGGAAGTTCATCGCACCCGAAATCAGACTCGCAGGACATGCGCGTGCACTCGTGTTGCCCGGAGCTACAGCACCTCCGCTTCCCTCAGCAGCAGTAACACGGTGTACTACGACATCCTGCGGGTTTCTCCAAACGCCACGCAGGCGCAGATCAAGACCGCGTACTACCGCCAGAGCTTCCGGTATCACCCGGACAGGAACGCGGGCAGCGCCGAGGCCGTGCGCCGCTTCTCGGAGATCAGCGAGGCGTACACAGTGCTGGGGAGCGTCAGCCTCAGGAGGAAGTACGACCGCGGTGTGCTGAGCTCAGCGGACCTCCAGAGCGCCGGGAGACCCTCTCAGAAGGACACAGGACATGAACATTATCATCATCATCATCGGCGCTCGAGGTCTGCCCAGGGGCCAGGAGGATGGAGGAAGCCCATGTTCGACTTTGACGCTTTTTATCGAGCGCATTACGGCGAGCAACTGGAGAGAGAGCAGAGCCTTCGCCGCTGGAGAGAGCAGAGAGACAGGGCACGAGGAGAGGAGTCCCAGAAATGGAGACTGGAGAAAGGGACTGAGATGGCCATCGGTGCTCTGATAGGTTTAGGAGTTGTCCTTCTGTTCAGCATGAAATCATAACATTACTCAATTAACTCAACTCAACTCACTCGTCGTCTACATCGCTTTATCCTGTATACAGAGTTGCGGGTGGCCTGGAGCCTATCCCAGGAGACTAAGGGCATGCCAGTCCATACAGTCCATTTTCGGAATGGCGTTTAAGCCTAATCTGCATGTCTTTGGACTGTGGGAGGAAACCAGAGTACCCAGAGGAAACCCGCCAAACACTGGGAGAACATGCATACTCTATGCACAAACACAGACCCCGAGGCAAGAATCGAATCCTCAACCCTGGAGCTGCACGGCGACTGTGCTAACCATTAAGCCACCATGTCGCCTTTATACATAAATCATTCCTCAAAATCAATCTCTCAAAAATTAAGCATCACTGTCAAGTTATGTAATTATACTTTGAAGGTGCTGTAGATGCTGTAGAGTGTTGTGTGTGTGTCTGTCTGCTTCTGTGCCCTGCAAAAATTTAGCACCCCATCCAGGGTGTGCCCTGCCTTGTCTCTTGAGTTCCTTGAGATCCGGCTCCATCCCCCGCTCCGCATGACCCTAAATAGAAAAAACTGTATGGAAAATCAATGATTGACCCGCCCCTGTTCACAAAGCTCTGCCCCAGGTTCTATTAGTGTCTACACAATGGTTAACAGAGGAGATGCATTTAAACATAAACCAGCCTTCTGGACTGGAATTAAGGATTTTAAACAGGTTTTCTCAGTGACACTAGATAAGGTCATCTCTTAGTGATTTATGTATATAGAAAAATCATGCTCTAGGTATCTTTCAGCTTATTTATACAAGCACTTATAGAAACATTGACTCAAGGAGAGGAAAAAAAATGCACTTTTAAGGACTTTTCTAGATTAGATTTTAGAGTTTGGAGGCACTGGAAATCAAATTTGGTCCTGGAGTTACCCCTCCTTATCCTGCACATGTGACTTTTCCCTGCTTTTTAATAAGAAAATTTGGCTAAACATCAGCTGAGTAGCTGCATCCTGTGTGACGGGAAGGGAAAAAAATTAAGATGCAAAGCTGTGCCTTACACTACATGTTCCTTTCCAGAAAATGATGCACACTGAAAATTGAACTTCAATTAAGCTTAGAAGTAGAATTAATAATTTAAAAATAATAAACAATACACAGCTCAGTTCTGTCATGTTGCACAAAGACGGGAACTAATCTGGAAATTCCTTCCCGATCAATAAAGTATCAATCTATCAATCTAAAACCAAGAACATCTCACAGAATTTGTTTTTGCCTTTAAATCATGTGCTACGGACGTTTGAGTCAAACCTGTAACTTGTGATGACGTTTCTCACGAATAAAAGCAAAAAACATTTACAGAAGTCTTCAAGCACAGTACGGTGATGATTATATAGAGAAATAAAAGTAGGTTGGTAGACTTGTGTTCTGTTATTCTCCCCAATCAAAAGTCTCGGTTTGACTTGAACGTGCCACTATTTTTAAATACATCTTTTTTTTTTCTTTAATTTAGGAAATTATAAATGATTACTAAGGTACTGGTTTTCCAGAGGTCTTTCAATTTCAGTTGATTTATCTGATTATGAAACTTCAGCATCTGATTGTACTTTTGTTTCTAACAAAAGTGTTACTTATTCTGTTTAAGCTCTGCAGCTGGATCAAGCAGAGCGTCTGCTATAGCGTGCATCAGGAGCCGATGTCATATTTATTTAATCTCCGCTACTGTTTCTGAATGTAATCTGATTTGAATATCCTGTTCACAACTGCATCATTTGCACAGTTATAGAGTAATTATTATTTTACAATCCACAGGCTGTAACCTCATGACATTTACAAGAAGAATACCTCAAGGTGACGAATAAAAGCTACGGTGGGGTAAATTTGTGAACTTTGTGTCTGTTAAGCTTAATTACATATCCTAAACTGTAATCACTGTAATTACAGAGGTGGTTCTGTGTTCGGTGCTCATTTATTCGTTGTCTAACCTAACATTTGATGAATCACCAACACGTTACATCATGTAAGATAAACGTCTAAATTAAAGCAGTGGTATGCTTAAAGTTTGTTTGTAGCACTGTAGAAGGCTTACTCCTGTGCTGAGGTCTGTGGGATCAAATCAAGTAGCTTGACAATATCATAGACTAATAAAGACAAAGTCGGCTTAACATATCTGTTTTGTAAGTCTAACAGCACAGGTTTATTTTCTGGAATAAAATATAATGGAACATACTTTTATAGGAAAATAATCAACAACACGGTGTGATAAACCGTATAAATAAAGATTTATACAGATAAATAACCTGTACTAGTAAGAAAATTTATTTTGTTACTGTACTTATTTACATAGTTCACATATATGTATTTTACCTGAGTAGTTTTATTAGTGAATACTTTTTACTTTAACTGCAATACATCCTGTAAAAATATCTGTACTTTTTACTTCACTACATTTCTGCGTGGAGTTGCGCAACATAACCACAGCGGTGTTCAGAAACTGAATTGGGAATAGCGCCATCAATTACAGTATGTGTAATTCCGTGATATTCCTTCCCTCTGTAAAGAAAAAAAAAAAGCAAGCTACAAGTTACTGTCCCAGGCAGAAAGCGGAGAGAGAGAGAGAGAGAGAGAGAGAGAAGGTTAATGCAAAAAAAGTATTTTTGATCTTTGAGTAAATCTATAGGTGAGTATGTTGACGTATAAATGTAAATGTAGTTTTACTTAACACAGAATTTGTATAATTTGCCCACCACTGTTTGGATGACATAATACCTTGTGTGCACACGATTTTTAAAAAATGCACCTTTTGGGACTTTAGAGGCTTCTCAATTACATCAACAGAAGTGAAATAATTAAATATGTGTGGTTTCTCATAGAAGTTCTCAAAACAGTTGCCTGATTGCTTTTACTTTAGGCTTTTGTAATTAAATAAATGCTCACTAGATGGCGTCATGCTGGCACATAAAGAGAATTGGGGACTATACCAGTGTCTTCACAGCATCTGCCGGTAAAGATACAACACGAGTCTTCTAAAATGATAATTAGGCATTAGTACCTTAATTAATGATTACTGAAAACATTTCACCTTATAAACCCATATATGTCGTCCATCCGTGCGCGGGAGTGCTGCACTCGAGATTAGATTCACATAGCCACCTGGACTCCTTATCGGGGAGTGGGCATGGTATTTTCGGGGAGGTTTATGGAAAGTCAGGATGTCGAAACAGAAACAATCCTCCCTGTCTGGACAAGTAGGATTCACGAAGCACGAAAAGTGATGAGTGATGAACCGGTGTGTATGAGAAGCAGAACAATGTTACTGATGTCCGTCTTCTGAGTGATTCTCTTTTCTTTGTTTGCTCTGGTTAGACTATTACACTTGCATGATTTTTATCTCCTTATTAGTGTTTCTATATGAGAAACTCAATTATTGACCGACCATGCATGTGCATGTGACTTGGGAAGCCATTGTACATGTCCAGAAAATAGGGCTCCCCGAAAGTCACTGTGTAATTGGACCCTGGTTAAAGCTGTAAAAAAAAAAATCCGACACACACACACACACATTTCTTTGCAACACAAAAAGCTTCATTTTCTGTTTCATCGATCTTCAGACAGAAAAAAAAGCAGCTGCTAGAATAACTGTTTATAGCTGCTGTAGCATAAGTGATCGCAGGAATGTACTTGTTTCACAGTAACGCTTTATCCTACAATCCTGGAGCCTATCCCAGGAGACACCGAGGGTACACCCTGGATGGGGTGCCAATTTTTTTGCAGGGCACTCACATACACACACTCACTCACACACTACGGGGCAGTTTGGGAATGCCAGTTAGCCTGACACGCATGTCTTTTGACTGTGAAAGGAAACCCACCAAGCACAGGGGGAACATGCAAACTCCATGCACACAGACCCGAGGCGGGAACCGAACCTGGACCCTGAAGGTGCAAGGCTTCACATCTTATTATGTTTATGAGATAAGCAAATTTGTGATTGCAATTCGAATATGGTCTCATACAACCCTTTACAGACCTCCAGGTTTATCACTGACTTTATCATATATGTATATATACAGTATATAAAATATACAAAATATATAAAAAGGATGCCAAGGTTTTTTGTTAACAGATTGCTCACTCCGTTTTTATTCACAGAAATATAAAGTAGTATGTCAAGTACATTACTTTGTACAAAATTGCACTAAAAACTCAGCCAGAACAAAAGAAAAGAAACAAACAGAAAACCAGTAATTAGCACGAGCAAACTGAAATTACACATGAATTTATTTAGATACATAAAAAAAACATGTCTGGTCAAAAAAAATACACAACAAAAAATCTCTCTATGAAAATTATATGTACAGCGGCTGAGAAATAAATAGGTTTCAAAAAAATACTATTCAGATTGGCACACGTGGCTCTGTGAATTTTTCTCCCTGTCTGCCTACTTTCAAACAAAAGTGTGTGCAAGTGTCGAATTCCTGAATAAACGTACGCACAGCACTGTAAGAATCCTCGTTTCTGATTGGTCAGAAGGAGTGTTGATGAATTTAGTTAAACAGCATTGTTGAGAAAAGTTTCAGCTGCACGGATTACAGTATATTAAAGCTCTTTTTCTAATACGTTGTTCGGTAGTAAGAGTGTACGCAAGGACTTGTATGGAAGACAGTCCGTATAAATGGATTACACATGTGTTGATATGGTCAATGCTTTTGTGAGGAGAATCACAGAAGACAATTTAGGAGTCTCCCTTGTCAGGGATTTATAACAGTCTGAGGTAAACCTGTAAGCTTTCAGGTGCTTCTATTTCGGAGGTGGGGGGTGAGTGGGGTGAGTGGGGCATTTGGGGTGGTAAGAGGAACTCAAAATTCAAGGCGCACAATGTTGTTCAAACATTATGGTCTTTTTATTTTTTTTTAAAAACATTAGTAGAAGTGTACTAAATGAAGACGATTTATGTGTGTATTTGGCTTCCGGATTTTACAAGGGGCGTTCAAGTCAAAACAGGACTTGCCATCTCATGAGCAGATGGAAGATTGAAGGCGTAAAACCGATTGACATTTACAGAAGACTTCAGGCACAAGTTCCTAGCCACAGTAAAACATTTGAAAGGTGTGAATGTTCTAAAGAAGGCCGAACATCCCGGGCAAGGTGGCTCGGAGCCCACTGCAGTCGTCCCGTAAACATTCAGCGAGAGAAATTCCAGCTTGCCAAAGAGAAGTATCTGTCTGTGTCACACTGTACACACAACCATTCCACGTTACAGAAACTCGACTGGGAGTTATTGCCACATTCTGGATACAGGTCTGACCTTGCTCCAAGCTATTTCCACATATTTGGGCCATTAAGGGAGTTCCTGAGAGGCCAGCGTTTCAGACATGATTCGGACCGCTAATCTAATCGTGGCTCTTTTTCAAAAAAAAATTCAATAGTCCCTGTTTGACTTGAACACCGCTCGTATTACTATATTAAAGGAGAATTGTTATTTGATTTCTTAATGAATAAGTGAGTTTAATTCGGAAAGGAATACTCCAGTTGTAAGGAAAAAAAGTGTTATTCTTTACATTATTTAAGCAAAATATCGATTAAGCAATGATGATACAAATATCACATAAAAAAATCAATGCTCCAGAAAAAAAACCCTAGAACTCATTAATTAGCTAATTACTTCTGTTATTCTTCTAGCGCTGATATAGTGTCTTTACAGAATTACAATCCCTTTGCGTACAGAGAACTGTATATTAGTAGGAAATTACTCTAGCCTTTTACCATTATGTACAACGTGACATGAGGCTTTAACGGAGAACTATTACACTCGCAGGCAAAAACGTGCCAGCATTTGCATCAGCTCACTAAGAAATCTGTTAGTGTTTGTATTAGCTATTTATATATCAATGCTATGCCATTTTACAAACCAGAAAGCAGCGTTTTGTTTTTTTTTTAGTTTTTTTTTCCCGGGTTAATTTCCAACAATTTACTTCTGGAGACCGACCTTCACCCCACGTCGAAGTTGTGGGAAGCTATCTCCATAAAACCCAAAGGACAGGATGTCCGGAATGTCCTATCAACAGCTTCACAAACAGAAGTGGAGTGCTCTTGGGAAATTGATTTCACTAAGCAGCTTTTAACTTCTTAAAAGCCCTTTTTCGAAAAAAGAAAAAAAAAAAAAGGTGGGAGCAAGAGGCATCTGCAGGAAACGGCTTGGGGGAGGCTAACCGCTGGCAGATGTATCAACAAGACAGCTTCCTCTAAGGAACGTATGATATCAAAGTCCGCAGGGAAGGAGCGACACACATGCCATGTCAAAAAACAAAAACAAAAAGAGGGAATGGAAAGAAAGGATGTAAAACATTAAGGAAGGGAGCGTCTGGGTAGTTGAACAGCAGCCAAGTTATCACTTTCACTTTTGGGGATGAGATAGACAACAGTGTATTGTACTGTAAACCTATAATCATCATGGAGAAAGAAAAGATCCTGTAAGTCCTTGGTGTTTCAGAGCTCTTAGTGGAAAAGAGACTTGAACTTATAGCACAGTTTCATTTCTTGGGATCCATGTTTGAAAATCTATCATTTGTCATTTATTTTTCTTATACTGTATGTTTATTTGATACTGTATTTCAATGTTTTCCCAATTGTTGTTTTTGGGACCATTAAAATATATCGTGCCATGCATAAGTATTCACACCCCTTCAATCTTTTCCACATTTTTTTGGAAAGCTGTAACTGAAATGGACATAAGTCATGGTTCTACACAATATTTAGATTTTTTTTAATATTGACTTTTCCTCATTGCAATATTATGGGCTATGACGACGGCTCTACTGAAAGTATTGCAAAAGTGGGCACAACTTCTTTATTAACTGATGACATAGGAAGGTGGTAAAGTTACTATTACTCTGTACTTGCGAAATACTCAATATAGTCTTCATCACAAGCCATGCATTTGCACCGCCGTTGAATCTGTCTCTCGAATCCTCTTTGAAAATCCCCTTTGTCACAGTTGATGGTCTCCCACTGCGTGGTTTGTCTTCAATCTTGGTTTCCCCATTTTCTTTCATCTGTGCACGTTGCTTGTGTCAATGGTGTCATCACTGTATATGCTCTGTAGCGCAGTGGGAGACCATCGACTGCGACAAAGGGGATTTTCAAAGAGGATTTGAGAGTTGGAGCAAATGCATTGCTTTAATAGAGACTATATTGAGTAATACCTTTGCATAGAGGAAGAGTACCTCAAGTTTAGAAAATAAAAGGAATATATTTGGAATCTGTGTTCAGAGATTAGGACTCGAAAAATCCAGCGAAGATCACATTTCTGCTTTTATGGATGGGTGTTCTCAAAAATCAAAAATTTCCTCTGAAAGAAAAAAAATACCATACTTACGATTTATTCCCTAACAAGCTTAAGGCTTTAAAGGGTACTACACATGTGACAAAACAGCATTTTACTTTTGCTTTTGAGGATGGTTCATTGTTTTGGATTTCTCATGTTTTTTTTTATCAGGGGTTGTTCAAGTCAAACCAGGACTTGTGATGAAATTTTTCATGAACGAAGGCATGAAATCGATTGACATTTCTGGAAGACTTCACGCACAAGCACGGTGATGAGACTCTTAGCCACAGTAAAACATTTAAACTGTGCAAACGTTTTGAAGAATGCCAATGACGATCCTGGTTAGGGTCGGCTCGGAGCATTAAGTGTAGCAGGGGATTATATAGTATATAATATAGAAATAAAGGTAGTTTTTACCCTCATAACTGATGTTCTGCACCATGGAAAGTCCTGGTTTGACTTGAACGACCCTAACACATATTTCAAAACAAATGGATTTATGATACTCATATCTTTGTCTCCATTTTATCCTAAACAATTTAAACGCTTCCTCTCTCTCTAAGGCAACAGCCATGGCATGCAGCGAGTCCTCACAGGGATTCTAAACAACTTCCTTCCGCATTCAGATATGGCTTTTCTTGTTGTAAAAGTGAAAAAGGAGACAACACAATCTATTGTGTGATTTATGTCTTAAGACGTATTTACCGATATATATTTCTGAGATTCAAAAACTTCCCATCTCAAATTTGAAGGCTGTGTTGTAAACTGATGTAGAAAGTCTTTAAAAGGTGCTTTTAGGACCTGTTGTAAAGCACTATTCAGTAACCGACAAACCTGCTTTGCTTGGCGTATTTGGCTGCAAAGCACAATTAAATGTACAATATTTCTGTTCATTAAGCAGAAGTATATCTTACTTCTTTTCTACGTGAACAGCCTTGTCACCTAAAAGAAACCAGAAAATGTAGAAAATGCAGTGTATCCTTGAAGAGTGTGTAGCTGAGACTCCAACCAACTCCACTTTTTTCAGTTTTAGATATGTTTGAATATCCCTTACTTAGGAAATATTGTATTCAATACAAGGCTGGTAACGAATAGCAAACCTTACAAGTTGTATCTTAAGAGCAGCTCTTGCTGAATTTCAATAAAATGAGTACTGATTCTCTACAGCTCTGGTCCTCCGAGTGCTGTCATTATCGCTGTACTCCTCTGTGGTGCCAGCACTGAGTTCCAGCAGTCTTTCAGAGCTGTTGCTCCGGCTCCGGAGACCTCCATGGGCCGTGGGTGACGAAGAGGAGCTGGAGGAGAGTGGAGCATCATGCACTGGAGTTGCCGGAGGCTGCGAGGCTCCAGGAAAATGAAGACTGGGCTGAGCAGCCTCGCTCCGGCAGCTGGGTTCCCGTGATGGCGTTGCGACGCTGGGAACATCTGCAACGAAAAACATGATTATACGCTCAGTAGCTTGTTCAATTCAATCAATTTTATATAGCGCTTTTAACAATGCTCATTGTCGCAAATCAAAAGTAAATTAGGGAAATTAGTATAAAATTTGTCAAGTCAAGGGCGATAGTGGCAAGAAAAAAATTCCTAAGATGGCAATAGAAAGACACCTTGAGAGAATCCAGACTCAACAGGGAACCCATCCTCATTTGGGTGATAACAGGAATTGTTTTGCAGTCATATTGTGTGTTAGGTGGCTGGAAGTTCAATATAACTGGAGCTGTTTTTTAAGTTAATATAGAGTCCAGTTTTGTTATTGGAGGCTCAGGTACAAAACTGTAGGAAATTCCAGTCCTAAATTATTAAGCGACTGCATTCATAAGTCCTCAGAGAACAGCCATCGGCATCAGCCGAGTCCAGGACCATCTTCAAGATAAAGTGGGACCGTCTCCAGTTACCACATGCATCCCAAGCAGACCACACTGGGCCTCCATGCAGCAACATCTCCAACCAGAAGCGGGGCACCAGGACGAGTCAGACAGGTCTCTTTTCAGATGAGTTGTTCCATGCCTCTAGTATATGGTGATCTTTAATTAAGCAATATTACACGGGGGAAGTGCTGTTGTATTAAATATCAGCACAGCTAATCATAGGTCATAGGGTATCGAGATATTACATCTGTACCTATTACCTGTACCTATGTAAACACTTTTCTTGTGTCTTCGATCTAAGAACCTATTTATTTACCTTAAGAATGTCATGTTTAAAGATTAAAAAGTACAGTGTGTTAGACATTTTAACACCTAATAAAAAGTCCAAGAATGTTTGTGAAAAGTTCTACAAAGAGTTCACCATGAAAAAAAGCCAAATGTTAAACCACAAATGCCCTCATGCATTATGCATTACCAATGCCCGTAAACAGTGTGTGTGCGTACGTGTGGTGTGTGTCTGTAAATGAGTCCGCACAAACACACTCCTTTTAATCAGACCAGCATATTAATGGCGGTTTTGCAAACAGCAGGAGCACACACGTCTCATGTTTGTTCGTACGTGTGACGGAGCATGGTAAGACCCGAAGCAGAACAGAGGAGCTCTGTGCCTCTTCAGAGCCCAATGGAGGGCATTCATCTGCTGTGACCAGACTGGCACTGAGAATGGAAAGAGCAACAGCAAGTGGACTGCATGAGGGAGAGAAGGGGGCTCTTTTTACAGGTTCAGTGAGTTTGTGCTCCGCTCCCTCAGTCCAATGACAAGGCCACCCATCCATCATGGCACCACATTCATTGGCTTGCTATTGAGCCTCGGCTTATCCCCCATCAGGAAGCACTTTTCTCCATTCTCAGCTCGAATTTCTTTGTTTGTAATACCTCTTTTCATTTATTAGAGATCAAGGATGGCATGAAATGCCAAGGCAAGAATGACGAAGACTTTGTATAGTGAACAAGAAAATGTAAAATAAAATGCACCATTTTTATCACCATATTTAAATCTGAATGTAAAATCAAATTAAGTGTGTGTATGTGTATGTGTGTGTGTGTGTGTGTGTGTGTGTGCGCGCTTGTACATACTGTTGCTTTTAGCCTATAAATAAGAATGAACAATTAATGAATAGCACCATGCTCTTTTTTATAATTACACTCAACGACACAGACTCTGATATCCTGTAGATTTCTGAATAACAGCTACTGTAGCTACCACAACAGAACTCCTGTCAAGTTAGCTTAGGTTAGCTAGCTAGTGTAAACAGTAAAGGTTCTGAATTTACTAATATTTATTTTAGATTGTATATATAGCTAGCTATCTAGACTTAGCAGCAAATATCTTATTCATTTGTCATTATCACTATAAAATACCCATAAAATTCAAGTAAAACTAGTTGAGGTTGGCTAGTTATCTAGCATTAGCAATAAAAATATGAACAGGAATGTTTAATTAAAAAAACCTTTTGAAAATCCTGTCAGGTTACCTCATATTTATTAGCTCTTTAAAGTTAGCAGTGTGTGTTTGTGATTTTGACTTAAAAATCTTGCCAGGTTAGCTCAGGTTTGCTAACAAGCTAGCATGATCAGTGAAACTATAAATACAGTACAGTGGTAGCTCTAGACTCTAGGTAACTCTAGAGAGTTCTTAAGGCAAAATTTTGTATTGCAAAACATTTTTTCCATAGGAAATAAAGTAAATGCAGATCATCCGTTCCAGCCACACAAAAATATTACCAATATTAAGAATTTCCAGCACTATAATCATATTTTTGCATATAAAAACAATCAAAACATTTAGAAAAGATGTGTAAATGAAAGAAAATCTGAAATAAATAGACAATAAACCTCACTCAATCTTAATTTATGATTCCTGCTTTTAAAACGAAAGCTGCTTGCTACTGTCCTTGCTAACATTCTAGGGACCCATGGTGCTATATATCGTCACTAAATCTTGCACAAAATGCAAAAAACCCACCAAAAAAATTGCTTTGCATGGCTTTCCAATGACAAACAAGTTTTGAACGGCTCCCAGATGTATGCACAACTTAGCCTGCATTTAGTTTGGCTCGGTTTGGTCGCTGGTATGCCGGAAATGCTTCATATGCCGAGGCAAATTTCTTGCAAAATTCAGTTCTTAAGACAAAAAATTGTAAAGCAGGTGTTCATATGTTGAGGTACCACGGAAATTCTGTTAATTACATACTCCTTAAAAAAAAAAAAAAAAAAAAAAACTGTTAGGTTACTTCATATTTACTAGATAAAGTTAGCACAGACTACTCATGTTACTAAGACTTAAAAGGCTTAGCGATGTCAGGATAGTTAGCATGGTAGTAATAGCACTGAATTATGTCACGTTCGCTTATATTACCTAGAGTTAGCAAAACCAAAAAGGAGTCAAAGGAGTCCCTGTCAAAGGAGCTCAGGTTAAACAGCATTCGCAGTAAAAAATAAGAAACATGGCCAGTCGGATTAATTAGCTAGCTTTAAAAAATAGTTAAAAATTATATTATTTATAAAAAGTAATGTCATTTAATATTTTGTAATTTTTTTGTAAATTCGCAATCAATGTCGACATTATATTTCAGTTAAGTCAGTTTCAGTTCCAGGTTAAATGAAAAATTACTAACCGACTTATAAGAGACTAATTTACATGCATGAATGTGTGTGCATGTGTTTGTGTGTGTGTGTGTGTATGCGCGTGTGCATGTGCATATTACCCGAGGGATTGCGCTGCACCTGCACATACGAACGCAGTGTGATGTCAGCAGACCCGCCGGACTCCAGCGGGATGGGGTGAGTGTGGAAGTGCCTCAGCATGTCACACACCGTCTGGAACCAGAGATGATGCACGTGGCACTGGCCGTTTTCATTCACCGACAACCGCAGATGCTGCATGAAACACAACATGCATATAATTACACTGTAGAAAGACTCACTGGGTTCAGACTGTACTAAAAATATTTCATATCATTGGGTCAATAACAGGAAGTCCTATTGTTTTCTTTGAACTTAGGAGGAACTTATGAGGAGCTTGCTGCTGAACGTGACAGTCACACACAAGAATGTGATTTTGTTTACTGCTTTCGGTCATGGGACGGGTACATTTCACAATATTGGAACACTGCCTACACACTTCCACCACATTCCAAATTATTACGCAAATGATATCTTTCTCTGATTTTCATAATTAGTCAATGCAAATGACAGTCAGTAAAATTTTCTAGTCATCAACCATTAGGGTATAATTCGAATTTTATTGAACAAACCTCCTAATGATAACATTTATTTCGATGAATTTGTCTGGCAGAAACCTTCCTTGTTCTGCCTTTATCTGCACAAACCCGTCTGTGCTCTGAATTAGACACAAATGTCTTCACAGTACGATGATCACGCTTAAGTTTTCGTGAAATATCTAATGTTTTCATACCTTGTCCAAGGCATTGCACTATTTGACACTTTTCTGCAGCAGAGAGATCCTTTTTCTTTCCCATATTGCTTGAAACCGACGGCCTGCTTAATAATGTGGAACAACCTTCTTCAGTACTTTTCCTTTAATTGGACTCATCTGGCAAACTAATTATCACAGGTGTCTGAGATTCATTTCAGTGATCCAAAGAGCCCTGAGACGCAATACCAT
>JAOTRS010114523.1:0-18140 GCA_028565755.1 Dinotopterus cunningtoni
TTTTTTGAGCTAACATTATTATTATTATTACTGATGTAATTTTGCTTTAACAGGGAAAAGGAGAGAGAGGGAAATCAGGACAGCGCTTTTGGTGAGACTTGGCTCTTCTTCGGCTGCAGGCATAAAGACAAAGACTTCATTTTTAGGTGGGTGCTCACACACACACACACACACACACACACACACACACATACACATTAAAGACAGAGACAGTATTTTCATGATGTATGCATGAATGTTTTTGAAGATGTTTAAAAGATTTCTCGCGATTGAAGGTGTAAACCTGATTGACATTTTTTACAGAAGACATCAATCACAGTACGTTTGAACGGTGCAAATGTTTTAAGGCAGGCTGTACATTTATGAATGATGATCCTAACCAAGGCGGCCTAGAGCTCACAGCAGACGTGAACATTCACCAAGTGGAAAGCCCGATCATTGAAAATTGATTACTAAATTGTTGGAAGAGTCTGCGGGAACTGCGCATGCATTCATTCATGAAACTTGGCTGGGAGTTATCGTTACATTACATAGTACAATCCTGACCTTGCTCTAAAAGATGGCATGTTTGGGCCATTAATGAATTTCCTGGGAGGTCAGCGTTTCAGACGTGAAGCAGGCTCTGCTCATGAGAATACTTATGAAACACTGGGATAGGTGCATTAGTGTGGCAGGGGATTATATAAAGAAATAAAGGCAGTTTTTACTCTCGAAACTGTATCCTACAGTATTATTCCCGATCGAAAGTCCCATGTTTGACTTAAATGCCCCACGTATAAAATGGATAGTCTTGCCACTGGAACTGAAACATCATTCGTTTTTATAATATGAAGCTCAACAACCTTCAGCCAGTCATCTCTCGGTTTCCCTGATGTATTGCTAATCACACGTCTTCTTGTAGAAGCAATGATGGTGGTCAGGCGCTGATCCTTTAAGGGACCATTAAGTTTTTATTTATTAAGTCAGCCACTGAATCTGGTAGGATTAGGGTTTTAGGGGTAAAATCTCTATGTAACAAGGCTTGAAAAGCCTCAGTAGCATAGTAGTTATTAGACAAATTGTTTATCTCAATACTTTAAGCATGCCTTTTATGCTTTCGTCTCGGCGGTTTTAAAGGGATTTGTAAGGTTTTCAATTATTAGATGGTAAATGACCATTTAAAAGAATTTTCTCTCTCTCTCTCACTCTCATTCATCAGTAAAATAAGGACAGACCTTAGCATCTATATACTATTTGGGAAAGCCGCAATTTCTTTAAAGGTTCTTAGCCATCCAGTCAACCGGAGTAGACATCGACACATTCGACTCATTGTGGATTAGGTTTGAGCGGTAATATGGCAAAATCATCTCCTGCAGTATTTAAAAATAGCAGCGGTATCCTTTTTATTACCATCATGAAAAAAAGTCTGCTGTTTAATGTGCACTGTTTATAACAGGGTTCGCTCTGTCCTGCAAATACTGGAAAAATCATGGAATTTATAGATCACATTTTCCAGTCGTGGAAAAAAAAAACATTAAAGTTTCGGAAAAATCATTTTGCATCAAAGCATGCATACATGATTTGGTGTTGAGCTTTCAATAAATAAATCGGTGCAATCTGTTTGGTTAATTTCAAGTCAGTTCAGTTTTATTTATATAGAGCTTTAACCATGATCGTTGTCACAAAGCAGCTTTCCAGAATAAAAAAACACATGGAAATGAGTTTGAAAAGTGTGAGGAAATATGTATAAATCATATCAAGTCCTGGACGAGCAAGCCGAGAGCCATGGTGGCAAGGAAAAACTCCCTAAGATTGCAATAAGAAAAACCCTTGAGGGGAACCAGACTCAACAGGGAACCCATCCTCATTTAGGTGATATCATATAGCTGAGATTGATCAACAGTCATACTGAGTGTCAGGCTAGACGTTCAGTATAACAGAAAACGTGTTCAAGTTAATATGGAGTTTTTTATTCGAGGCTCAGGCACAAAACTGTTTGTGGGAATTTCAGTCCTGAACTATTGAGAGAAGTCCCCAGAGAACAGTCGAGTCCAGGACTGTCTTTATGCTAAAGTGGAACCGTCCTCGGTCATAACACACATAACAAGCAGACCACACGGTCTCCATGAAACAAGATCTCCAACCAGAAACGGGGCACCAGCATGAATCAGAGAGTTATCAGGTCCGGAGAGGCAGAGGGGGTCTGGATCACTGGGAGGTTCAGAGAGCCATATGTAGCTTGAGGTTAGAAGTCTGGGTGTGGTAGATATGCTGTAGATGTGAGTGGTTTGGCATCTCTGTGAACTCATTTAGTGAGTAAACAAAATCTGAGTTGGGTTACACACAGTCTTTCTTTAAGCATCCATGCTAACATTTTTGTAAACATACGCTTCTCCTAAGAGCAGGTTTAATCCTCTAGGTTTATTCTTTAACTTCCAAGTTAAGCCTATATTTGTCACATATACATTACAGCACAGACATTCTTTCTTTGCATATCCCAGCATAACTGGGGTCATGGCGCAAGGTCAGCCATGATACAGCGCCCCTGGAGCAGACAGGGCTAAGGGCCTTGCTCAAGGGCCCAACTGGGCTCGAACCGCTGACCTTCCGATCAGTAACTCAGAGCCTTAACACACTGAGCCACCAATTAGGAAACTGGGGTCAGAGCTCAGGGTCAGCTAGCTTACAGCGCCCCTGGAGCAGATAGGCTTAAGGGCTTTGCTCAAGGGCTCAACATTTTCAACTTGGCGGTGCTGGGGCTTCTACCCCAGACCTTTCGATCAGTTACCCAGTAACCCACAGCCTTAACCGATTGAGCCACCACTGCCCTAAATCCACACAGATGTTTTGGAGAAGCGACTTTTGCACACATACTAGTAAAAGCACTGACAACGGAGAGCAAGTGTCCGCCAGCTCCTACGCAAGCCCAGCAAGTTAGCTTTGTACAAAATGATGATCTGGAATAAATGAATAAATAAATAAAACCAACATACGAAAATTGATGGTATCTGAGTATACACGCCTAGGAATTCCTCACGCAACTCTCCTTAGACTGAACATAATTATAATCAGGTGCTTGTTCTTAAGGAGTTAGACAGTCGGTAGTACCATATACCGGGTATAATTTGAGCAATCAAAAGTTATCAAAACCTGAATCCTACCCAACCCAATTGTGGGGGGAAACAAGTGTCTGTCAAGCGAGTTAAATAACTCATTGTAGAGCATCGAGGCTTAGTATCTGATCTCTCTGATCTCAGTAAAATGGTGCAATGTTCTGCTTGTCAAAGACATTGATTAATTGAGCAAATGTGCCAAGTTTATTACATTTGCATTTAAAATGATGAATAAAAAAAAAAAACACTGGAAAAAAACCTACTCATTTTGACTGGCTCAGTTTTTATGCTAAAATTAATCCCTTAATTGAAGTAAGATGATTAATGGTAGAAACAGTCAAGAGTTTGTACTCCCTCCACGGCAAGGTGGCGAAGCAGATAGCATGGCTTCTTTACATCTCTGGTTCGGTCCTAAGCTTCTTAATATTTCCACTTTTTTTATTCCCAATTTCTCAAAGCACGCTGGCAGATGACTTTAAATTGCGATTAGGTGTGCATGAGCATGTGAATGTGGTGCGGTGAACTGGTGTCCCATCCAGGGTGACCAGTCAGTGTTCCTGAATAAATGAATGAATGAACTTCCTGAGATCACTTCATAAATTACATTGACATCTTTATAATTCTGTTATGAAATATCTTCGAGAGCACAGACACACCCAATAAGTGACGACAATTCATTTCATAAGTACACAAATGTTTCTCTAGGTGCACTAATTATCACTGGCATAATTTCAAGAACAAGTAAATCAGGAAAGAAAATGCCAACCACACCATGTTCCACTAGGAGATGCCCAAGCACTGCTTCAGATTTACATTACGTAGTTATTCTGCCTGTTGAAGATGAATCAAGCATACACCTGCTGCCCAAAAACGCTGCCCACTTTGAAGTAATAGTGACTTTACTTCAAAGTATCTGCATGAACAATACGGTACTCAGCAAATGTCCCAAGTACCAGTTATAGGCACATGCCTAGTGTCTGGGTGTCATGGTTCAGTGCTGTTGCTTTCCCTTCCACTGCCCAGCTTGAAGAAAGACACTCCCTTTTCGAGTTCATCTCCGAGTTAATGCATCCCCATTAGGGATGCACCAGGTATACACTATACTGCCCTGAATACATTTATTCTGTATCTGTTCATGTTTGCCCACATGGTATGGTGTACTGAATTAATGAACTTAATGAGGATTATGGTAATAGTCTATATTTCTTTTTACAAAAGCCTACTACCTCCGAAAAATATGCCTGGAGGTGGATCGGTGACACTTAATTGCACCTCGTTGGGAATTTGCGAGCATGGTGCCCTGTGATGGACTGGTGTCTCATTAAGGGTATATTTTTGTGTTCCTGAGGCTCTTGATCCATCACAACCCTGACCAGGCCTACAGTTTGACAGTTTTATCATATTTAGTCTAAGTAACAAATCTCACTCCCAACTAGAGCCGTTTGACAAGAAACAAACCATCATCGCAATACCAACATTTTTTTGTTTCGATACTGATACCATCATGAATTTTGATAAAACCAAAGACTGTCTGTCTGAGCCAGAGGAACTAGACCTTGCTGGATGGGAAAAAAAAACAGGGCTGGAAAAGTTCTGGTGATCATTTTGTGAGGTCAAAAATGAGCCGCACTCCGGTTATATTAAAACTTCAGTTGGTTGCACTTTATTCGCCCTTTCTCTTCAAGGCCACTGTCTTTCCGGTCACTGCTGTGCAGGTGTGAACGTGTTACATCGGTTCATTTCTAACTGCGGTGTGAGCAAAAATTGGACGCCCCACTTGATTTGCTTGAATGAAGAGCAGCGAGCAGTGATTTAGTTTTCTTTTCTGTGGTCTGAGGGTGTATCTGGTGCCGAAACAACTCGTGAAAGTGCATAAACAGAAACATTGGGATATCTGCAAACAAAATCTGGACCGATACTCTAAGGAAGGTGAAAAGTGCCTTATAGAAATTCATTACTGATGACGAGACATGGATTCATCACTACAAGCCTGAGAGTAAACGGCAGAGTATGGAACGGAAACATCCTCAATCGCCAAGCAAGAAAAAGTTCAAAAGACAACCATGGCTTGGTGCTCAACTTCAATCATTTTTTTAAATTCTACAGCCAGAGTGAGAATGCATTTTATAAAAAATGTTATGAGACTGAGTAGATATGACTGTCTTCTTGTCAGATTATTTTCAGATCAAACTGTGACTTTGGTAGCAAGAATAAGGTCTAATATAGTGAGAAAAAAAAGGTTGAGTTTTATTTCTCTTTGTTTCCAGAAAAAATAATAGCAATAAAAACAGTTTTGACACCAGCTTGCTGTAGTTGCTAAGACCATGCCTGGGTTTTATGAGGCACAATAAGTTAATGTAGACAATCACATTATATTGCCTACTATATTACCTACTGTGATATTCTGTGATGTAAACGACTTTAATCTTTGTACAATTTTGTACTAAGTGTGTACGTGCTCTCTAATTTTGTTCTCTTCTGAGCGTCTAGCGAGGTTTATAGCCCAACTATAGAGGCTGTAGTTAACTGAAAATAAAACGTTTTTGGACTATACTTTTTTTTGTTCATAAAAGCCGCAGCTTCACTGTTTACTTGTGTTTGCTGAAAGGGTCGGCGTTGTGTTGTCTAAAGATTTCTGTGGCTGAGATTGACCAATTACAGGAGCAGAAACATCAGCCACTGTCCCCACCTCCAAACTCTCCAAACTCAAAATGATCACAAGCACATCGCTTTTAATGAGGGTGGGTTTTAAGACTCGTTTGCATTCGCAGTGTTTGACTGGTGCACACACACGCTTTTTCACCTGAACAAATTTTGATGGTATTGTAACTGACTGAATTACTAGGGGATACGGTGGTGTAGTGGTTTGCATTGTCGCCTTGCACCTCCAGGGTCCGGGTTCGATTCCAGGCCAGGGTCGATTCCCGTCTCCGTGTGCATGGAGTTTGCATGTTCTTCCCGTGCTTGGTGGGTACTCCAGGTTTCTTACCACAGTTCAAAGACATGCAGATTAGGCTAATTGGCATTCCCAAAGTGTATGAATGAGTGTGTAAGTGAGTGTATGCGTGTGTGCCCTGCGATGGATTGGTACCCTCCTTGTGCCCTAAGTCACTTGGGATAGGCTTCAGGCCCCCAGCGACCCTGAATACAAGATTAAGCAGTTCAGATGGTGAGTGATTAGATTCACTGGGTTTTGATGGGAGAAAATCTAACAATATATAAGGTTGTGCATGGTTTTCTGTCTGCCCAACACAATACACATTTTGTCCTTTTGTGTGTTTATTTCTTAAGCAATATGAGAGACAGTGAGTGTCCCGGTATAAACCTGGCGATACTGCTGTGTTTGGTCGTGCATCTTTTTCGAAATAGCTCCATATTTCTCTTTGTGTCACCTAATCACCTCGATCATCTCTTCAAGTCTAGTCTCGAAATAAAATGAAAAAGTGATCAACTCTCTGTACTGTTACTCAGGACTTGTTTAATGCATCTCGTATTACAAACTCGGTCAGTGGTTTTTTTTTTCGGCTACGTCACACACTTGTCTCTGCTTTCAGCACTGTGAGCACTTGGAGACAGATCCCTATGAGCCAGACCATGTAGACATGCACATAGTATAAAGTATTGATCCTGGTGTATATCTGTTTTTAAAATTTTGGTACCACAGTACTTTTGAAGAACTGGTATACTGTGCAACAGTTATTTCTACACATGTATTTGTAGGCTCCAAAGGTAGACAGACATGCATTGGGAGAACAATGCAGCTCATTAATGAAGTGTCGCAGTGCTCGACATCTAAACTGGTGTATGTGATGGAACGTGTTTTATTCCGTGTGCTCATTATTAAAAACGAAAAGCTGACAGCCTCTGATGGCCACTTCGGCTTGATCCCGTGTAAATGACTGTGATTTAAAAATCTAATGTCTACACATGCCTACTCAAATCTTGGATTAAAAGCAGGCCCACATTCTTTCCCTACAGCGCACATAGGCAGCTTGCAATAATGTCTAATGGCTACTGTGTAAAAGGGGTCAGCTTGACCTTGTGTGCTTCTCCTTGAGTTTTTACAGGCTTGCAATACATAAAGATAAGCGATTTTCAGGGATGCTGATTGCTCAAAGTGCTTTTCTCTGTAAATACTTAGCATTTTAGATCAGCCCAGGATTGGGACCTGATGTACACCGATCAGCTGTAACATTAATACCACCGGCAGGTGAATTAAATAACATTTATCTACATAAATCATAAATCGTTATCAATCATATACTGTAGCAGTCCACCGGTGAAAGGATCATGTCCACCCAAAGGCCGTCTACGCCCATGGGGACCAAAGACCAACCCGCCCTACCCGATCCCACAGAAAAGCCAACAGCTCGAAATGCTGACAAAAAGGCAATGCTGTCGATGACAGAAATGTATCAGAATACCCAGTGCTTCACAGCATGTCACACACTCTGCTTAAATGGCAAAGACTTTTCAAGATGCTGATGCTCAAGGATGCCTCTAAAATATCCCAGATTTCAATTTAAACGATCACTGAGGCCCCACTGTGCAACCCATAGCACCCAAAAGATCCCCCACTAATGTCCCAGTGTCAGACAACAGAGCACACTCCCTGAGGTCCTGTGGAGCCACGCCCTGGAGGACTACAATCTTCAGGGAGCGTGCAGGAGCGCTACCTCCGCGTGCTCCAGTCTGCCACTTTGCTTGCTACCACCTTTCGCCAGCCCTGTGCCCGCATGATAGCTGGGCACTGCCACCGGGCCTGAACGTGCACACCTTCACTCTTTCCTCCACTTTTTTCCGTCAAGACCTTGTCTCGTGTCTGTGGTGCCACCCGTGCAAAAAGATCAAACCCGTGAAAATTATTTCTTCAGACATTATTTGAAGCCTGCCAGTGACGCAGGTGTTCAGACATCTAGAGGGAGTTTGTTCCAAAACAGAGTACTGTTACATGCCTCTTTTGTGCTCTGAGAGGTGGTAAGCCAGTCGAGCAGTGTCGGAGGAACAGAGTGCAGGATGTGATAATTGCTTAGTGATAACTGGCTGCTGGCCCATTTTTGGCCTTGTAGGAAAGCATCAGTATTTTAAATCTGATGCATGTCCTCCCTGCTTGCAAATGTGTAATATCCATCCCACTGGGACATGTGCAGTGTTATGGTTGATGGCAGGCCTGGTTAAGGATCACCTCGTACTGATCTGACATCTACAGATTATTGGCCAATACATATAAATCCAACATAAACAACATCGTTATTAAATATAACTGTACAAATCAGATTGCCTAAATAAAGTAGGTAGCATTTTTGGGATTTGTTTTTGCTTTCAAATTTACAAATGTTTTGTTGTATTCTGTTATGGTGGTCATTGGTTTGGTTTGGTGGTTAATTTAGTTAATTCAGTTCTTTTTTTGAGCGGTTGGGTGGTACTGTAGGTTTGTTGCTGGTGAAAGTGGATGGCTGGTTGGTTCAGTTTAAATTGGTCCAGTTTGGACAAGAACAAGCAAATAATAGGCATAGACATGAACTAATTGTGGCAGCCTGGGAAAACCACTGACATGGTGAAGTAGACAGTTTGTACATATAGACCTCAAGTATATTTCTTTTTGAAAAAGTTTCAACAAAAAGTTAAATTATAGGACTTTTTAAATCTGATTACTGCCATGAATAATGTTGGAGAACATAAGAACAAAAACGCTTCTTTCTATTTGGCAACAAAGAAAAAGTCAGTTAAAAAACCTATTTCAACCTATTTAACCGAAATATACTGATGGTTTCAGATAATTTTGGCGAAAAACTAAAATGTTAATTTTTTAGAAGTTTCAAGAACTGCCCATATAGGTCTGCTTGTGGTGCTACAGTTGTAGTGGTACTGGTTATACTGTGGTTATCACAGGAAAACGTTTTTTTTTTTCCTCCCCTGTGGTTCATGTGCATTAGTATTGTCAGCAAAACACAAAGACTGATCACAGAGTTCTGGCGAGCACCAGCTAGCTGACAGAAATGCTGAGCAACTGAGTGGAAAAAGATAAAACCTGGAGCCTGACCTTCTTCTTCTTTTTTTTTTCCAATCCACTGAGTGAGTGCGTGTGGTTGCGGGAGGGTCTGAAGTAATGCATCATCTGAAGGATACTCAACACAAAGCGCTTGTAGCGGATTGAATTGAAAATTGAAGTTTGAGAGAGAGAATCACACCAGACCCTGACCTTTCTTACAATCTTTCAAAGTATATAAGAAATTTTAGCGTACTTCCTGACAACATGAAAATATATGTAGTTTGTGATAAAAGTCTGGGTTCCATACAGAGAACTGTTAATATTTCATCAAATACCAGTGGGGTATTTTTTTATTTATTTATGCAACAGCTATGTTCCACCAATTTGATTGGACGAGAGGTGTTTCACAAGTAAGGGATATTTAATGCAATAGAACTGGTACATTTCAACTTTTGTAGCATTTGGCTTGTCTGTGATTGCTACTGTGTATAAAATTTCAATTCTAGCCACAACTCATTCCGTCCGTGCTTTGGCATGGCAACACGCAGTTCTCTATTCAACCATTTGCAACCATCTATGAGAACAGTTTCCATTGCCAGTGCAAAAATACAAAATATTTTGCCGTATTGTTGTCGGGTACTAGATATTGATTTGTCATTAATACAACCAATGTGGAAAAGCAGTAACTCACTTGCAGCCCTGATCATTGAGATACTGAAGATAATTCAGTAGAACAGCACCTTTGCTTATGTTGTATTCAAAAATATAATTCAAATTTTTTTTTCTCAAGTAGAAAGATAACATTTTGATGCATGATGAAGCATGATCTCATTTCATACAAATTCATATTTCTATGCTTTGTCTGTAGAGACGAGTTGGAGAGGTTTGTGGAGAACGGAACACTGAGCCATTTGAAAGTGTGCTTCTCTCGATCTGAGCCGAACAGAAACAGTTCAGAGTCCTACCCCAAATACGTCCAGCATAACCTACTCCTTCATGCCGAGCACATCGCCCGAATTCTTCTCAAAGAAAAGGGCTGTCTCTACGTCTGTGGGTGAGTCGGTCAAATTCTTATTGATTTCTGAATGAAATATTTATACTAGGCATGTTTAGTTTTCATGTTTTCTAGTATAAACCTGTTATGTACAGCCGTGGCCAAAAGGTTTGAGAATGCCACAAATATTAATTTAATTCACAAAGTCTGCTGGTTCAGTGTTAGATTTTTTTTGTCACATTATTATGGTACATCACATTACTATGGTATACTGAAGTATAACTACAAGCATTTTTTAAGGGTCAAATGCTTTTTTGACAATTACATCAAGTTTATACAATGAGTCAATATTTTCAGTGTTGACCCATCTTTTTCAAGACCTCTGCACTTCCCCCTGACATGTTGTCAGTCAACTTCTGACTGATGGTAGCCAATTTCTGCATAATCAGTGTTTGGAGATTGTCAAGCCTCTCGAGGATTGACAAAAAGTTCTCAATGGGATTAATGTCTGGGGACTTTCCTGTCCATGGGCCCAAAATTCTGATGTTTTGTTCCCTGAGCCATTTAGTTATCATTTTTGCTTTATGGCAAGGTGCTCCATCATGCTGGAAAAGGCATTGTTAGTCACCAAACTGTTCCTTGATGGTTTAGGAGAAGTTGCTCTTGGAGGAGGTTTTTGTACCATTATTTATTCATTGCTGTGTTCTTACTCAAAATTGTGAGTGAGCCCATTCCCTGGGCTGGGAATCAACCCCACACATTAATGGTCTCAGGATATTTTATTAGAGAAGCTTTTTTTTTTCTGGATGCCCTAAACTATCGGAAAGGGGATTCATCAAAGAAAAAGACCCCAGTCCTCAGCAATCCAATCCTTGTACCTTTTGCATAAGATGTTTGCATCTCATGTAAGAGATGAAGAGAAGTGGCTTCTTTGTTGCCCTTTTTGGAATGTGTGAATGTGAGCGCTACCATCGGTCCTGTGCAATGCCAACAGGAAAGTATCCTGAGACCATTCATGCGTGGGTTGCTTCATCCAAGGTACTGTGATGGGTACAAGAGGTGGGTGGACAAACAAAAACCCATAAATTTAAATTGATTGACAACATGCCAGGGTAAAAATGGAAGCTGTCTTAAAAAAAAGAACATTGCAAATAAACATAAGGTAATCGTCAATAAAAGCCTTTGAAACTTAGGAAATGCTTGTAATTACGTATACTTCAGTACACCATAGTAACATCTGACAAAAAGATAAAAAAATAACACTGAGGCAGTAGACTTTGTTAAAATAAATATTAGATAAATATTAAAATAAATATAACATTTTAGTTTTTGTGTTTCATACATGAAATAAGGGCAGATGTCTTAATGGGACCCTGCATAATACAGTGATAGGAATGTAAATAGACACTGAGTGATGATGTAAAAATGTACAGTATATGACCCATACTATAAAATCTTAATGGACAAGAATTTAAAAGAGCAGAAATCTATCGTTTTGCCATATATGTTAATATATGTATTTTTTAAATCTATTTTTTTTTTTTTAACAGGGATGCTAAGAACATGGCAAAAGATGTAAACGATACTCTAATGGAAATCATAGGCAAAGAGCTTCAGCTGGATAAACTGGAGTCTATGAAAATGATGGCGAAACTGCGAGAGGAGAAACGATACCTGCAGGATATATGGAGCTAATGAGAGAACTTCCTTTAACCCCTCGTGCTTGTGATCTCATCGCATTAGCCTATAGAAGATATTTTAATTATGTTTGTTAAGCATATTAACATTACAGAGGATTTTAACTACAATGTCCAATCAACCACAACAGACTGGAAAAGGGCTAGAACTGAATTTTGCTAGCAGGGCAATCCCTTAACACAATTAGCATGGCTAAGGATTTTGTCATGTTGATATTATGTATTACAGTCGTACAGGTCGCCTTTCATAGCTTTTCAATATATGTTTTCATCTCAGGTGCACAAAATGCCTTCCAAAAACTGCTATTTAGGCAGCCTCTGTTCAAGGGGACACTGATACTGTGAACCGTTCATGGTATTTTATAAATATTATATTGTAGATCAGACAGATCAGCTTGTACCAATTTATACATTTTAATGACTCAGTGATGTTTTCTGATTTGAGATTTATAGGTCAGAAAATATAGCATACGTGAATGTAATGAATCAGATATTGACAGATGTATTCCAGATGTGTAGAACAAGCTTTAACAGGACAGACTGTGGGAATACCATCTGTTTTTTTTTTTGTTTTTTTTTAATATTCAGATTTTGTTTTTAGTTAATGCATAGCTCAGAGTGAGCTGTGAATTCTTTCAATATATACTCTATTTTAAAATGCCTTTCAATGCTGCAGTGATCTTTGTATCTATTGCAAGGTTCACTTTTTTAGTCATGTTTAAATAAATACTGTACATGATTAAAGTGTCAGGGTGTTTTTATTATTTTTTTGAATGAATGAATAAGCCAGGTTGTTGTCTGTTAAACACCAGACCTGTCCATGTTTACAGGTTTACATAAAAATCATTTCCAACCCTGCACATTCACACAGTATTTTTGTTCATTAAGCAAAAAAAAAATATAAATAAATAAATAAATAAATAAGAAAAAGGAAAAAAGAAATCAGAAAAAGGAAAAAGAAATTGACTTGGAAGATGAGAAAAAGCATGACCCAACTATACAGATGAGTAAAGGCTGCTATCAAAGCAACCTGGTCTTTAATAACACTTAAGCAGTGATACTGCCTGTTTGCCTCCACGACTGGTAATCCTGATACATTAATTTCTGCTAAAGGAGCCCTAACCAAGTATTAAGTGCATAAATGAACATGATTTGGAGAAGTTGGACATTGCTGTATTGTAAATCCTTTTTTAAATTATCTTAGGAATTTTTTTAATATCTTGAGATTTTTGATTTTCATGATTTTCAGTCTTGAAATGTAATGTATTTAGTCTAGAATATTTGAGGTTTACTTTTTGAATTCAATTGCAAAGGAAAAAAAGTGTCCCGGATATTATTTTTTTGAGATTTTTTTGAGAAGTTTGGACTAAAATATAGATAATTTTTATTTTGCAGTTACTTTTAATGCCAAGGATTATTAGAAAGTAATTAAAACGCCAGTTGTTTCCTTTTCTCAGACACTTTCCTTACTGTAGTTGCAGTCAAACTGTTTGTACTAGCAGCAGCAGCAGGTCAACAGTAAAAATATTGGCCATGTGGAAACGTTCCAAGGTTTCTAAACAGAACGTTAGACCAGTCATTTATAATGGGACTGTATCAAAAAAATGTGTGCACATTTTACATCACTACTTGAAATGTTCGTTTTTGGTTCATGCCTTCCCTGAAACATAATTCGGGGTCTTCTTGACAGAACTGTTATTGCATGTGGAAGAGTCGACGTGAGAGTGCTATAAACCCCTGATCCAGCATGGACACTTCAAAATAATGGCTCAGTTCCACAGCTCAGCATGTCACAAGGCTAATGAGAGTTATTAATCATGGCTGAACCAGCAGCTCAACCCAAGGTTACGGAGTTGATGAACCCATGTCCGTCATGTCCGCTGAAGTATAATCACTTTATGAAGATGAATAAAGTTCTCCTGAATCCAGAGGTTGTGCTGCTGCAACGGACTGATTAGAATTGTTTAACTCAATAAATATAAAACTACACTTTACTTGTTAGTTAGTTGATTGTTAGTCCATAGTTTTAGAAATAATGCAGCATCTTACAGAGTTTTGCAAATGTATTTTAAACCTTTTCACATTTTGTATAGTTGTAATCTCAAAAATGTAGCCCATAATATTAAAATTCAGGAGGAAAACAGTATAGTTTGCAAAATTATTTACAAATAAAAGAAACATTGTGGTCCAGATTCAATTCCCTCCTCTGTGTGCATGGAGTTTGCATTTCCCCCGTGCTTGGTGGGTTTCCGCCCACATACCAAAGACATTCAGATAAGGCTTATTAGTATTCTCAAATTGCCCATAGTGTGTAAAATATGTGTATGTGTTCTCTGTGATGGATTGGCACCCTGTCTAGGGTGTACCCCACCACATGCCCTAAGCGTCCTGAGATAGGCTCCAGGCCCCCTGTGACCCTGCATACAGGATAAAGCGATATAGACGGTGAGTGAGTGAGAAACATTGTACAGTATTTACAGTATCCATTAAAAAGTCATAATTAGGTTGAATGTAGATGTTTTTTTTTTTCATTTAAAGTCACAAGGTGTCATTACAAATATGTTGATAAACTTGTATAATTTTTTTTTGTAGCCCTCTACACGATAAGCAATACAGCCTTAAAAGCCCATTTATGCCAGGATTGTTGCCAGTTATTGCAAACTCTTGATTGTAGTCATTGCCGCCAAGGGTGGCACAACCAGTTATTTGGTTTAGGGGCATAGGACCAGGTAGGTTTGGACAGCTTTTTTCCCTTTATAAATTAAATCATAATTTAAAAACTACATTTTAAAAAATTATATTTGTGTAATATCAAAATTTATTTGATTAGTATAATCATTTAAGTGTGACAAATATACAAAAAAAAAAATCTGCAAGGGGCCAATAACTTTTCACAGCACTGTATCCAATTTACCATGCCTGTAATTCATAGTCTGATTTTAAACTCCTGACTACTTTTACTGCTAGCTATTTTTTCTTTTTTCTTTTTAGTATCTTTATTTATAAATGCTAAAATTAGTCTTCTAGACTAGAAATCCCTAGAAATCTAGGGATTCCTCCGACATATTGTTCACTTAACCACTCTGATCTCCTTTAGGACTGATGACAAAATTACTGCTTATGTTTTCAAGGCCAATTTTGTTGTTGTGCCTCTAAGAGCCACGTTTATGTGCGCGGTTTGCGTCGCTGCCAAAAACAGCGTTCGTCTCAGTTCAGTCTCCCAGCTGCAAAGGCACCAGAATGTGTCTGCTAATGGATCCCCTGCATTAATGATAAATTAAGGTCCAAATTACACTGTCTTAATTAAAAAGGTTCAAGGTGCTTTCAGAGCCATGGTGCAAGGATTGAAAAGGGTAATCGGAATAAATCAGAAGCTACAAGCTTACAGCAAGGCGCTTGCTAGAATGATAGATCCTCCTGAACAAGATGGCTTAAATGAAGCAGAAAGGTGTATGCAGTAACTAATGAGTGCCATTAGATAAGACTCCTGGCTACCCTGTTCCTTTGACTCTACTTCACTTTTCAAAACTGCGCTCTTGACCACTAACAGTGGCTTTTCATTGTGAGAAATGACATACCATCCCAAGACGATTGATGTGAGGTGGTACGCTGGTGAAATCATCAAACTTGCCAAATGCTGTTAAGTATTTAAAAATCTCTTCAAAGTGTGAATTTTACACATCAAGTCTTTTACAAGATTGTTTAATAGCCTGGTTTTTATTAATAAAAGATTAGGGGTCAGGGGTAGGTTAAGGCATTTGACTACTGACTGGAAGGTCCCAGGTTCAAACTCCAGCATCACCAAGTTGCCACTGTTGGGCCCTTGAGCCAGGCCTTTAAGCCTCGATTGCTCAGATGTAAAAAAAAAAAAAAAAAAATGAGAGAAAAAATTTAAGTCGCTCTGGAGAAGGGTGTCTGCCCAATGCTCAAATGTAAATGTAATGGTTATTGATCAGGCAAAGAGTTCAAGTTTGTTGGTCTCCAAATTCCCCAGATCTCAATCTGACCAAGCATCCATGGAATATGCCGGACAAACAAGTCTGATCCATGGAGGACCCATCCTACAACCCACAGCAACCAAACGATCCACTGCTGCCAGACAAAAAAACAGCACTTCCAGATGTCTTATGGAGTCATTTCCCAGAGATGCCCCAGCATCACAAGGAATTATGGCTGGTCATTGTATATGCTTCTTAAAAAGTGTACTGTATGAATGCTGAATGCCAAAAGCAATTACACCAAACAAACATTATTGTAGAATTCAAATGAACAAATAGCCACTGAGCAAAGGATAAGAGTAAAAAAAAATCAGTAACTAGCTACCCAGCAAATTCGTTGTTGGTTCATCAAAAGGCACCATGTCCCAAACAATAAAAAGTCTACAAAGACACAAGACTTAACAAATATGTCCTCTAGCTATAAGCAAAAGATAGCATCTCTCATAGCAGGAACCCTAAACTTAAATGACCTTGTGATGACAACCTCAAAACAACCAAATTCTAACCTTTATTTAGAGCATTTATGCCGATAAACATCCATTCGCACCACACCTGACCACATCCATGGTTCCTTAATTTTCTAACAGGCTTCACAATTCCAATCAGAGATTGGGACAGACATAATGCAACAGCATCCTGCGCACAGCACGTGTATCTCATGTCACGTGTATAATGCATGAATTTTTTTTATATGTTGTCATGTATACAGTATATGTATGTTTATGAGTTTAATCAGCATGTTTCCCTGTGGTTCAATGGTAAGCATACATTTATTCTGTATACAGGGTTGTGGGAGGCCTGGAGCCTATCCCAGGAGACTTGGGATAAGGCGGGGTACACCCTGGACAGATTGCCGATCCATCACACACAAACTCATTCGAACACTATGGGCAATTTGGGAATGGCAATTAGCCTAATCTGCATGTCTTTGGACTTTGGTGTTATGATGATGGTCTGTTCGTGGGTTACCTCCAGGTACTCTGGTTTCCTCCAAAAACATGCAAAGTAGGGTTATTGGCATTTCCAAATTACCTTTAATGTGTGTGCTTATGCCCCATGATGGATTCCCAACCTGTCCAAAGTGTACCCCGCCCAGTGCCCTGAGTCCTAGTGCCCTGAGTCTGAGGATAAGCAGTATAGAGAATAAGTGAGTGTGTGAGTGTTAGGGGCATTTCTTATCCCATCGTCATGTGGCCAACAAAGTTTTGACATAATTTATTCAAAGTAATTCTAACCTTCATGAACAACTCAGTACCAACTTTATCCTTACTTCCATTCCACAATGCTAAATTAACATTACTGCTGCACTTGCTCTATACTGTATGTTTACTTTTATGGCATTTGGTGCATGCCCTTATCCAGAGCAATTTCTAGAAACCCTTTGTAGTCTTTGTAGTCTAAGAGAAATGCATCCTCTTGCTAGTTCACCAGGTCATTCCCATCAGTTTAAAAAGCTTATTTGGAAGAGGACAGAAAGTTGACTCAGCAGTTGACACAGCAAGGGAAATTCATTCCACCGCTAAGGTGCCAAGACAGAGAAGAGCCCTGATACATATCTTCCTTGAACAATGAAAGATGGTAGATCCAACTGAACAGTGCTAAAGACTCAGAAGGATCGCATTGCAGAGCAGGTTGTGATAATTACTTTAAGGTGGCCTTTTTTGGCTTTGTAGGCAGACATCAATGTTTTAAATCTGATAGTCGGCCACAGGAAGCTTGTGGAGGAAGCAGGTGTGGGTGGGATAACTTGTGCAGGCTGAAAAACAAATTGTATAGCTACATTTTCAATCAGTTGTAGAAGTCGGAAGGCATGCTGAGAAGACCTGCCAGGAGTGACCTCCTAATGATATAGAGAAGAATTCTGCAAGAGCAAGCCATTTTGGTGATGTGTATCAAGAAGAACATTTTCGTTGTCCATAGTTACAAGGTTTTCTGCAGAACATCTTCTCAGTGAATGTTTTCCCCCCTTTTTGCATCATTCTGTATAAACTCTAGAGACTGCTGTATGTGAAAATCCCATGAGATCAGCACATGTCTGGTACCAACAACCATGGTAAAACATCACATTTTCCACTATTCTAATGTTTGCTGTGAACATTAACTGAAGCTCTTGACTTGTATCTGCATGATTTTATGCATTGTGCTGCTGCCAAATGATATAGTGAATAATGGCATGTATAAACAGTACGCATGTCTTCATAAAAGAATGGATAGTAAGTGTAGAATTGTAATTCTAATCAATTTAAAAAGAAATTTTATAATAAGTTTCTTTTTGTTATTAATGTCTACATAGCATTAGAATAGGTGCTAGCCACATTGTTCTATATTTGTACCAGTCAAATGCATCCGTTATCAAACAATTTGGTG
>JAOTRS010114650.1:0-18064 GCA_028565755.1 Dinotopterus cunningtoni
AACTTTTCTGTTTAGTGGGCGTGGCCTGTGACGTATTATCATGCAGCTCCCGCTGAGCTCCTGTCTAGTGTAAATGCACCAGTGTAGTGGAAACGAGGTATGGGTGTGTGGAGTTTGCATGTTCTCACTTCCTGTGCTTGGTGGGTTTCCTCCGGGTATTCCAGTTTCCTCCCACAGTGCAGATTAGGCTAACTGGCATTTTTCAAATTGCCCTGTGTGAATAAGCGTGTGAGTGTTAACCGGAGGTCCTACTACGGTCGTGTCAATGGGAATAAATACAGTTGTCCACATCGGCCTCCACGTCCCTAGTTGGACTACAGAGGTTCTTAGATGGATGGATGGATGGATCTATTATGGCAGCCTTGGAAATCTTTACAGATGAAAATAGATCTTCCCTAAAGAGATCTTCCCTAAAGCCACATCCATGACTCAGGAGTCAGATGTCTCTAATAGATTCTCATGTTAGTAAGCCTCACCTGAGGCACGACAGCCAACAAAGCTCTGATCATTTCAGACGGGAGTTTGTTTCGCCCCCAAGCAGGTGTGACTTTGAGGCTACTGAGCTTCACAGTGGGCACCGGGGCCTCCCGGTCCAAAGAGCTGCAGTGACTTGTCAGACAAAGACAGCGGGATAGCTGACACAGGAAAGAGACAAAGTGAAAGAGAGAAAAAGAAAGAGATACCACTGACTGACTTTCAAACATAATGGCGTTTTTGTGTACTGGTATTTAACTAAAGCAGAAAAAAATTCTTCCGTGTCAGACATGTTGGATTAATACTAAACTTATAAAATATACTGGTTTTCAGGATTGTGTGGGTGTTTTTTTAAAAACATTCCCTTTGTATGAATGGTTAAGTGTTGTCCAGCCTAGAGGCGGTCCTGACAACTGATCCTTGGTCCTCTTAATAACGTTGGCGTTGCAGTTCAGGTCAGGTGTTCAAGCTATCCTAAGCTCCTGTCACTTTACTTCCTGTTTCACGTTTCATGAAACCAAGAACAGCTTCTTCTTTAGCAGACATTTCTGCACACTGACGAACCATTCATGCAAAAATGTTGTATGTTGGAAACAAAGGAAGATAATATGCATGCATGACAATATTCACATCTGGAACTTTTATCCATAGTTTTTTTTTATCTAAAGAATTCACTTGCACAGAAGGCAAGCCAATAATCTGTGTGATTTGTGTAACTCTGAATCAAACTGTATTTTCACAAATATCTTTTTTTTGTGTACTGATTTAAAGCGTAATGCAAAAAGCAACTGCTGACAAATGCATGATGTCCAGACCAGTGTTGCATGATATAAAAAAGGTACTATATCAGCATTTTGAAATAGTCAATATTTTTACTTTGTGCACGTCTATATGATCCGGCTAATAGGACTCTTTTGTCTCTTTAAGCACAACACTTTTCCTCATTCTTCACCATTGTCCAACAGTTTACTATTTGGTTTAGATCAGGAGATGACACAGACCATGACTCCAGAAGTTAAATACCATTATACAACAGTTAATCCCGACTGAGCAATCTGATTGGACGAGAGGCATTCCATGAGTGGTGGACGTTTGACTAAATGCATCACTCCGCCTCCCAGGTGTCGTAATAACCGTTAATTACACTAACTGTCGGTCGCAGCATGGGATGATAGGAGATCTGTATGGAACACAGAACTGAGGAGAGAACAACTGCCTGCCAAAAAACACACTGAAAAGTAGAGCTTTCAGCAAAAAACACATCTGATAAAAAAAAAAAAACACACTTTGACTGCTTAATAATTGTTTCTAAGTCGTACAGAATCACATCCAAACTATCTGTGTTCTTTTATCTACAACTACAAAGCAAACAAGCTCCTATCACAAGGCTGAATCCCATATCGCTCTCCAACCCCTGATCAAGGGCGCTATTTGACGTGTGTGACAATAGATGGTACACCCTAGAGCACTAGATTTCCATTTAACGCTATCTGGGATTTAACCAGGGAACCCGGAAGTTAACGGAGCTGATATTTTAAAGTGGAATAAGTGGAAATATAAAGAGAAACTTACGAGATTTTCAGGACTGTCCCACACCTCCACGTTTTGTTCTCCACTAGACCCAGTAAGAATTTAAAAATACTTTCACCACTGTTTATCACAAACTGTCGGCCGCCAGCTCCACCAGCTCCGCCAGTCGCGGTTAGTTAGTTCCGCAAATCGCGCTGCTGGATAAAAATACTAAGAGATATAAAGTAAGAAACAAATCATATTCTGATGATTATAAATGGTGTTTCTGGGATGGTTGTATGAAAGCAATATGACAGTTGAGGCGGTGTTGTTATATACAGTATAATACATGACATATGTTGTCTTAATACTTTTGGCCAAAATCATGACCTGGGCAACCGTGTAAGATTCTACAAAGATAAAAGTCGTCCAATGCGCAGGGTATCTAACATACTGTAGTGATGCACAATAATGTAACGCAATAAAAATGCGTTTCTGTTGTGCCGCTCGGAAGCGGTACAGAATCATTTATATCGGCGGACCGGTCACGGGCAATCAAACTGAAAACCAGCCAATTCTGGTCACTGGCCGATAAACTGGTTCTTCTCTGTTATAAATGTAAAAATAATACTTAAAAAAAAAAATTGATTTTGGAGCACACAAAAGAATCGCAATTCACAACTCGATTCAATTTTTTCCCCCATCTCTATTGAAAATGCATGAAAACATCCTTCTCAAAGACATAAGTCAACCTGAATCAAAGGCAAAATGTTCCCCAGGATACACAACAAAAAAAAATTTTTAAATAAAAAAAGAGAATTAATTCCCTTTAAATGCTTTTTTAATTTTAATTCACAAATCATGCATAATAAATAAGCTTAAATCGGCACTCTTGTTTAATTCTCCTTAACTACTGAGTCTTTGTCTGACTCGGCGTCTCATTACACTCTGTCTTCCCGCGGCCCTGCGGGCCAGACGACCCGGTTGGAATGCTTTTTAGCCTGTGATGGATGCTTTCAAGCTAACTGCTAGTTTAGCTGACGCAGCTGTTTGTGCACTTAGAGCCAGGGTCTTAAGTGTTTTATTTCCCTCCAGATGTGGCACAACATTCTCTTAGGTTGTCGTTCTACTTGAGGTTTTTTTCACTATTACATTGGGTGGAACAGTCCAGAGAACAGATTCCTAATAAAACGAGTGTTTGGGGTGTGCAGGTCTGAGAGCCAGACGCTTGGTGAGGTGATCAGTTCACTTGCAGCATTACATTCTGTGACGTACTGGGTTAAACCGACCGATCTACAGGTCCGAAGGGAATTCCTCGATGTGAGAGAAAAAAGTTTGAGAATTCAGGGCCGAGTGTAAAGACAATCAAGTCTGCTGTCAGAGGATCAAGTTTACACTAGAGAACGATTATGCTGAATATCAACGAGGCTCCGATCCAGGTGTAGACACAAAGCCGCAGATGGCGCTCCACATGCCAAAATTCTATATAATCGCATACACACCTTGCTGTCCAATCCTGTTTTATTGTTATCAGATCAGATTTACATGTCATGATGGTTCACACTTACAAGAGACTTTTATGTGACACGTCTGTCCTCTAAAACAGCACACGTGTACAAATCGATGCGCCTTTTCCTCATGACATCTGTTAAAACACATCATGAGTTTGTGCGACCGGTCATTCATTTCAAACAATGATCGTGATTTTATCGGAAACATGCTTGGGGTTTTGCTCTGGAGGACGGGAAGCAGTTGGTCGACTGCATTTGTTGAGGCCCAGAAGAAGGAAGAAAGCCAGACGCCTCACTTGAGACGTTTAAGCAGCTATTACAAGCACCTAGCAGTGCAAGTTATGACTCAGGACGTCAAAAAGTCCAGACTGACTGTTCTCATGTCAAGTCACATGATATGTGTCCGATCTAGGATCACATGCAAAATTGAGTCAGATCCACCATTCTGAAAGACATCAGATTTGTGTGTTCAGACAGCCTTAAAAATATCTAACGTGACATGACGGTATCGGTGGATGACAGTATTGGTTACTACTATTGATTTTTATTAAACAATAAATTAAAGTGAAATGAAAATAAAAGCAAATATCTGACACAATCGGCTGATTGGCCGAGCTCTCTCAGAGAGGAGGGACGAGAGGCACTTAGCACCTTCACATCAATCTCTGCTCTAAGCCAATCCACGGGCGCCTGTGAGCTCACGCAAGTGGAAGGTGCGGGCAGCGTTGTTTGAATAGTGTGTTACGAGTGTGAGCGAGCAGTTCGAAAAGATGAGGATGGCTGGCGTCACGTGGCTCGGAGGAAGCATGTGATAGTAGAAGTGGTAGGAATCGAATACGACTAAATTAGGGAGAAAATCAGGGGAAAGAAATCTAAATAATAATAATAATAATAATAATAATAATAATAATAATAATAATAACAATAATAATGAAGGTGCTTACAATAAAACTTTTGTTCCTACTTTTTTCCTTTTCTGGTCATCCTAAAAACATCTAAAAAAAATTAAAAGTTGTTTTCCTGAAAATGTTTCATGCCATGTTTCATCGCTCATGATGACGTTAACCCTACTGTCACAACCGTTTCAGACCAGGAAGTGGAATTCTACATGGCGAACTCCGACGAGAGTCGTGATCCTATTAGGGAGCTGTTCAACTTATCCCATTAGCGCACCGGGACAAGCTGTTTTTACTGTCAAATGTGCATGAATTTAGTTTTTATTTAATTAATTAATTAATTTATTTAAGAATGTGCTTTGTAAGTAAATAATGAAAGCAAAAATGGCTGCTTAAGGAATTAAAGCCCCAGTGTAGTCGTCTACAGGAGAATCTTTTACACTATGAAACATTTATGACTATGATCAGTCCTAAAGACGCTGCAGTGACTCAATGCCAAGAGTGAATTAATTACAAGAGTAAAACGCAAACCTCTTTAAAAAACTGATGCTGATACAGAGAAGAATCTGGGCTGTGAGCGGTTGCGCTCAAAGACTGGAAACATTTCCGTAATTTGGCGGAGAAAGCCAAAGCCATCATAAATAACGGATATTATGCAGTGAAGCGTTACACATTCTGCTGTATGGAGTAAATTACTCCGCCATCATCGTTGCCTCGAAACAGCTTTAACCCGCTAATTAAATGATGACCAGACATTTTTTCTTTTAATATCTACATGACAAGCGGCCCTTGGTGACGGAGGTGAGGAGGGGTGATTGGGTATAAAAGAGAAAAATCAGCAATCTGGATTTGCGCCTCGTACAGATCCACTCCTCCCACGCTGTAATTCCCAGTTTCATCATGCTGAGACTGCGCTGTACCTGCTCTTCAGGGGTTCTCCTAATGCAATGCTGACTTTATTCACCGTTTCCGCAGATCCCAACGTCAGCGTGTATCGTTCCATCCGACGCTGACAGCAAATTCGGGTGAAGATCTAAAAAAAAAAGCCAGATGCTGATGTGGAAACCCCTCTCAGGGCCGAGCACGCAGAATGAGTCAGCAATTACAGAAAGTGGTTTGACCCATGAACACCTACGGAAAGATTGCCGAGCGCAGGAAGAGCAGCTCGAGAAGTCTCAAGTGAGGGATTCTTGACAAAGGTGTCTTTTTTTTTTTTTTAAATAATATTCTTTTTCGTTTTTGAGCTTTATCATGCACTCATATACGTCTTTATAAAATATATATATTAAAAAAGAAAAACTTTAACTTTAAAAAACCTTGTTTGGTTGATTTTGAGTCATTAACGGTTATGTCATGTCCGTAATGGTAACATTTCCAAAGATCAGGCCTTCAATGGAAGATAATTTTCAGAGATCTAGTACCTAAAAATTACTTTTATATGTTTAAAAAAGTATACAACATATTTTAATTTATTATTATTATTATTATTATTATTATTATTATTGCTATATGATGGGGCCAGGCATGAAGTAGAGTTAGTTTTACTACCCAAAATAGATTCTTTTCCAATGATGTCATGTATTGAAGTGTTTTATTTTTCTAAGGGCAGAAATATATCTGCTGTTCAACCGGCAACAATGTGGGCGCATTTAATATATGCTAGCGTGTTACCGTAGGATTCCAGTAGGGGGCACAGTGAGAACTCCATCAGACAGATTTGCATGAAGTGAACAAACTTGGCGACATTCAAGGAGTGTAGTTTCCTTGTCAACATTTAAGATAGGATTAATCTCCCACCAACAGTTCTGGCACGCATATTTGTCCCTGTGCAACAATAAAGAAACATCACACATATCAGAGGCAACTGCAGACAACTTCTACACTGCCCCTAGTGTTTACATGTGTGTTGCGTCACGTTGGTATGTCACATTATTTTCTGATTTGAATGTTTTTTTTTTTTTTGATGAACAAAAGACACGCAAGACGGCCAACATCAATTACACAAAAGCAAGTATAGTTCCACCCTTACCCTATAGCAACAAGTTCTCAAATTTGGACAATTCTTATAAATTGAAAAAAGAACAAAAAAGAAGGAAAAATATTTTTCCCTGTGTTTGTTTGTACAAGCACACTGGAGACTAAAAACAACTAAAAAGTAAAATTTATTACCATTATAGGTGCCCTTTAGGACTAGCAAACATGAATTAAACATAAAACCACAATCTTTATCTTATCATTAATGCAAGATGTTTAGTCATAATATGCATGCTATTTTTTTTTTTTTTTAGAATTTTATAGCCTTATTTTTTAATTTTAAGAAATATATATTTTCTATACAAAATATGCAAATTTTTAGATATTAAAACTATTTTTTTTCCATGCAACAAACCTATATAATGAGATACATATTTCACTTTCGTCGTCTTTAACACTTTATACTGTATCACAGGGGTCTGGAGCCTACCCCAGGAGACTTAGGGCATGAGGTGGGGTACACCCGGGAAGGGGTTCCAATCCATCACAGGACACACTTTCACACACTCACACACTATGGGGAGATTAGGAACGCCAATTAGACTAATTCTGCATGTTTTTCGCCACGGGGAGAACATCCAAACTCCATGCACACACACCTTCAGGCAGGAATCGAACCCGGACCCAGGAGGTGAAGGGTGATATTGCTAACCATCTAGCCACCATGCCACCTGATACAGATCACCCATCATAAAAATGTCTTCAAGGCATAATATTAGAGCTTGAATATTTTAAATCGTATCGGCCACTCACATTTACCTTTAACCATATAATTAGGAACGAAAAATCTTTAGAGAAAGTCAGCTTACCATCAACTTTATAGTAAAACAGCCAGCAAGTTTGGAATGTCATTGAATCAGTGGTGAAAATCCAAACCACCGAAATACCAAAAGCATTCCTAAGGCTGAAATCTCTTCATGCCAATGAACTACGGTAAAAAATGCATGCATATGCTCCATAAATTATTACACACATATTAATAATATAATAAAATTCTAATACACTATTGTGTGTGACACATACTGTTATTACTGCTGCCTAACTGCTTAAGCTCTACAGCTTGCTACCCAAGCTGCTGATTTTATTGTGGTATTAAAAAAACAGAGCTACGCATGCATCCCCTGTTCAGCAGGCCGCAAAAGTGGTCTGAGTAGGTTTGCTTGTAACTCATGTTCCACTTCATGATAAAGTGACCTCCTTTTTCTTCACGTTGAGGTTTTGGGGTGCGTTTACTTCACGCCAGCAAAAGCGAATAGCTCACCATAAGGTCATGTGGTCCCACAATAAAGTGAAATGTTAGCACCCACAGGGAAACAGAGCTGCTGTGGGGTTAGTAAAACACTTTCAGGTTGACTTTACAGAATTACATGTGAACGTCATGGAGACCACTTGGAGCGGTGAGACGGGCCGAGAGAAGATGCCATTAGAGGAGAAGAGATTAGAAATGGTTGCACTAATTTTTAGGATTTTTTTTTTTTCACAAAAGCGCATCATAAAATTGATTGGCATCGATGGACTGGATTCTTAAGACTATAAACAACCTCTGTTGTAAAGCCTGTTTTTTTCTCCGCTCACACACAGTGTCGCACTGCCCTCCCGCTAATCCAGAGGACTGTATGGGGGAAGAGATGAGCGCTGCAAGGTTACAACCTTACATAAAGGCAAAAGGTCACAAGATAAAGGAAAAAAAATCACAAGGTACAGAAAAACCTCCTGACCTGCACCGCCACCCAGCTCCTCGCGTCCAACGATACCACTGTTAACTGGTAGTGCTTTTGATTTATTGCCTGAATCCAAACTTCAGTGTTTCTTTTACGTATCCTATATGGTACCAATAATGCGTTCAACGATCTCACATTAGGGGAAAAAAAATTTTTTTACACTATTTTGTCTACTTACTTTGAGGTGCGTTCAAGTCAAACCGGGACTTGTGACGAAATTGCTTGTAAACGACAACTTGATACGGTAAAGACGCATCTGTCCATGAACAAAAGAAACCCATCACGATTTTCTTGAACAATATTGCGATTTCAATTTTAATCACGATTTTGACACACACAGACATGTTTTACAGTGTGAATATGAAACATTTTTCCAAAGGAAAACAAATAGATCTTTATCAAAGACCTGTAACATGCCTCTAAAACAGACATAAGGCAAAATAAAATCACCTAGTAAAGGTGTAACAAAATGTCTCTAGAACAGACCTATGGCAAAAAGTAAATGTGTGTGTGTGTTAGGGCTGTAGCTGACTTTAAGTATCAAAAAAACTAAGGCACTAAATAATTATACAAAAACACTACGTTGTGCAACTTAACTTTCAGAACTAAAAGTTAAAAAATTTACAGCTCAGGCATAACATAAGCCTTTACTGACAATTTCTGACGTTTTCTCTTGCTGCTTTCTTTTTCTCTTGGCTCGCTGAGATTTTTATCGCTAATTTTCCATTTTCCTTTCCATAGCAACCTGCGACAGAACACTCCATCAAATCAATACACAGCTAACTGTTTGCGCCTCCTTCCGCTTTGTGGGTGACGTAAGCGCTTCTTCTTCGTCTGTGTTAACTGGCGGCTTGCATCCGCTTGCAGAAGATTTTGCCTCAATCTTTTTTTGTAATCGAATTACTCGAGATACCAGGAATCGTTTCAGCCCTAGTTTGTGTGCGCGCCCGTTTCTGCACTGTATTTGTCGTTAAGCTCAGTCTCCTGTTTTCGCCCTCTGTTTAGGCGCGCTGCGTTGTGATTGGTTCAAATAGCATACTGTGGAAAAAAGTCGGGAGCGCACAAAAAATCCTGCTGTAAGGCGATTTAGAAATCGCGCATATTCACATTGCGATTTCGATACGATTTCAATTAATCGCACAGCCCTAGCCCTAATGTACAACACCACTTGTACATTACATGAATTCAGCTGGGTTAGGGTTAGGTTATTGCCACATCCCCCGTATAGTCCTGACCTCACAAGGAGTTCCTGGGAGGCCAGAGTTTCAGATGTTAAGCAGTTAGCCGATCACAGTTAAGTAAGGAATAAAACATGGCGCTGTGTGGAAAAAAAAAAATCGATATCGAGGTGGTCTTACATGAAGAACAACTACATTTATCACTCCGGAATTAATCGTTTTCCAACAACTTCATGTCTCAAAGTGTTTTGTTCTTCTGATATATGGACACGTCATAGATAAATTTATCATTGACTAAAGAACACAAAAGTAAATTCAAGTTATTACTGCTACCATTGTCTTTACCCGTTTCTTATCCTTATCTTGAGCTACAACTGATCCCGTAACCAGGAAGACAGAAAGATGTCCTATGCTGGACGATGTTCAGCAGTGTGAGGAACTGAAATCGAAAAGCCAAGCCAAGCGAGTTTACATAGTTTTTTTTTTTTTTTTTTTTTTTTTTTCTTTTTGTGCAAGATTTAGTGAACACATAACATCATGGAATTGATACAGTAACTGTATATATATATATATATATATATAAAATAGTGTTGTATAACACACAACACACACACAGTGTATACACTTAAGAATTTAAATTTTGCAAGAAATTTGCATCAGCATACAAAGCGTATGAACAAATGGTTAGCAAAGACAGTTTAAGTCGATGAAGCCGATAAAGATATATCCAAAGAATTATTATTTTCATCACTTTATCCAAATTGCTGATTTGTGTCAGGTTTCAATTTCTCTTTTTTGGTGTCATGATGTTAACCTGCTGAAGTAAACAAAAACGAATCCTCTTTTGTCCGAAGCGATTTCATTGGCCAATCAAAAACACTGTTACATTTAATCAGCCTAAAACCACACAGATCTCAGAAGATGAAAGAGCCGGGGTTACTTTGCGATACTGTACTTTAGTTCTTGTAGAAACGCGTCGCAGAGGACGCGCATAAATTAAAAACAATGTGTTTTTTCCACAAATGTATGCGTGAAATACAGGACGTGCATGAAAAAAGATCACTGCAAATAACACAGTAGTTATTTAAAAGATGTTAACCAAGTCCGCTGTATGACCCACTGAACTAAATTCACTTAATGGACTTAGCAGTGGAATTGCATCGCTAAGCAGAACTCCCACTAATCCCTTTGTACTCCTTCGCAGCCTCCGGTGCCTCAGGCAGTGAGTTGTTCTCTCAGGCTAATCTTATTCACAGAGTCAATCTCTGTCACATGACTAGACTGGAATAGAAATATCGAAGTTACAACAGAGCCCGAGAAACGTTAACGAGGATACGACTGGAACAGGAAGCTGTGTGCTTGGGATTCGAGACTTAATCCTCAGTTATCGGGTCTTCGAACGGTTGTAGAAATTTCTCACATGCCAGCTGGGCGAGAAAATGGGACATAAAAACGATGAACAGGAGGACAGCTGCTTCCCTTAGAGTGAAACCAAAAAGCGTAAAATGTCATAACTCAGAAGAAGCTGTCTTGTTTTTGCTCTGCCGTGCAAGACAATAGCGAGTAAATGAAAATCCGTTGTACAAACAAGCAGCGATGCAGGACCATACAACCTGCCACTTGCTAATATGTTTCCCATTTTTTTCCTTAAACGAAACCCGCAGATTTCTTACAGACGCTCAACAACTGTAAAAAAAAAAATAATAATAATAATTACCCACCGCCCTCATTTCCAGTGCTTTAAAAGCAATTCACTAGCTAATAGTGTACTGAGAAAAATAGCCAGTGGTCTAAATCTACTCTCTAATACATCTGGCTTTACTTTTTTTTTTTTACTGAAAGCCTGAGATACATGATTACACGGTTTAGCGTTTATAAGAAAATTATGATAAAGTGTTCATTTAAATATACATAATAGTAAGATGTCAGAACATCTCTCCAACCCTAAGCCTGTGAAAAATGAAGGCTATATCCACTTCTGAACTACGGGCCTCATTCATCAAGCTGAATATGAAGGAGTTTATTCATAAATCATTCAGAGGTGTACTTGTATGAGAAAGATGATATTCATGAACAACCAGTTAGCTCAGAAAAGATGTTTGTATCCTGGAAGAGGTTGAGAGTTTTAATAGTGGATAAGACTCCAAGTGCTGAGCTGCAATACTAGAACATTTAGCTAATGTTCTTTCAGTTGGAAAAATCAGTCAGTCAGTCAGTCAGTCAGACAGTCAAGTAAAGTCAAGTCAGTCAGATCGGTCAGTCAGTCCAGTCCAGTCAAGTCGGTCAGTCCAGTCAGTCAGTCAGTCCAGTCCAGTCAGTCAGTCAGTCAGTCAGTCAGTCAGTCAGTCCAGTCCAGTCAAGTCGGTCAGTCCAGTCCAGTCAAGTCGGTCAGTCCAGTCAGTCAGTCAGGCAGTCAAATCAGGCAGCCAAGTCAGGCAGTCTGGTCGGTCAGCCAGACAGTCAGGTCAGGTCAGGTCAGGTCAGGTCAGGTCATTTGGTCAGTCAGTCAAGTCAAGTCAGTCAGGTCAGTCAGTCAGTCAGTCAAATCAGTCAGTCAGTCCAGTCCAGTCCAGTCAAGTCGGTCAGTCAGTCGGTCAGTCAGTCAGTCAGTCAGTCAGTCAGGCAGTCAAGTTAAGTCAGGTCAAGTTAAGTCAGGTCAGGTCAGGTCGGTCAGTCAGGTCAAGTCGGTCAGTCAAGTCACGCAGTCAAGTCACGCAGTCAAGTTAAGTCAGGCAGTCAGGTCAAGTCAGGTCGCTAAATCAATCACTCACTATACCACTTTATCTCACGGGCAATTTGGGAACTATTAGCTGTGGGAGGAAACTGGAGTACTGTACGTGGAAGAAACCCATCAAGCATGGGCAGAACATGCAAACACTATGCACACTAACCTGAGGCGCGAATCAAATCCAGACATTGGAGGTTTTGAGGCGACAGTGCTAACCTTGATCTTTCACTATTAAGGCATGATTTTGGCATTTTTTCATTGTCTTTTTACCTTGAGTTTTATGGGTGTTCCTAAATGGTGTTTAAGTTAAACTGGGATTTCTCATGAACAAAGGCATAAAACTAATGACCCAGCCGAAGTGGCTATAAACCCACTGCAGTCGTTCCCGTGAATATACAGCAAGTGGAAAATATGATCCTTGAAAACTGACAAATAACTTGTCGCTGAATTGCAGAAGAGATGCATGAACTGTACACACAATCATCTCACCAACACAAGCCATTTCTACAAGATTGGGCAATTAAAGGTGTTCCTGGGAGGCCAGCATTTCAGATGTGAAACAGGCAGTCCGATCGTGGCTCTGCCGTACCGAGAAAACGTTCTACCTTGATGGTATCCAAGCACTAGTGAAACACTGGGAGAAGTGCATAAGTGTAGCAGGGGATTATACAGGTAGATTTTACTCACTTAACTATGATGTGTTCTTCTGCACAATCAAAAGTCCCAGTTTGACTTGAGCACCCCTTATAAATCAGAAGTGCTTGGTAATTTATAGCAGATTGGTTTTTAGTGGGTATATAAACAAGGCATGTGATTATGGACATAAATGCCATAAACATAATGATAAGTAATGTATCCAGGCTGCACAAAAAGGTCCTCTACTCCTTTTCTGCAAGTCTCATAGTCACAAGCTGCCTCATTCAGGCTGACGCTTCTCTATCGCCTCTATCAAAATGTGTCTGAGGTTTGTGTGCCACTTGACATCTCTTGACATTTTCATTTTTAAGGTCAGCCCATGATCGCTGGAACACTGTGCACAGATTACGCAACATTCTGTTACAATACGGCTTCTTCTGTAACTCTAACTGATGCTGTTATGATCATGTAGAACAGCATGCTTTATCTCAGTCCTTGAAATCAGCATTGCTCGAAGTGTCTTCAAGACATTTAGTTAGTCCTAGTTCTGAGATAAGACTGCTGGAAAATGATAACATGATGACAGCTACAGGGGAGTGCTGCAAAAGTTTACACCCTCTATAGATGAGAAAATGCAACACTGTACCTTTATGGAAGTACAAAAGAAAGCAAAATAAAGTTACAAATGAAATGTGGGTGCATCATGCAACAACACTGGGCTTCTGTATAAGAGACTACTTGTATCTCCCATCTTTTATTCTCCCCATGGATGAGTTTTTTTCCCCTCAGCATCCGAGGTGCCGCAGTATGATACGAAATAAAAACAGCACATCTATCAAAAATAAAGGTGCCTGCTGTTGTTGTCTGCTCACAAAGAAGGACTAGGGTGTGCTCTAATAATAGAGATCTGTTTATATTGTATAAATGTTTCATGTGAATATTTTTTAATCTTTTCCTAATACTTTTTAGTCATTCGTTGACCTTTAGATAACTTTTTTTCCTTTTTTTGTTCTTAATTAATTTTTCCAACTAATGTGACCTCATAAGAAAATCCTACCCACCCCCTGGGTTATTGCTCAGCTTTGCTGTTCTCTGGAGGGGCGTGACTCAGCAGCAACTCATTTCCATAGACACTGAAATGGTGCATTTGGAAAAGGAGTGAAATTGAGATACCTGATGGGTATTTCAGCTGTAGCATTAACGCATATCCTTTGGGGATCTCTGAGCTCCCGTGTTAAAGAAATAGTAACATAATGTAGTGGCTGAGCTGCATTACTGGAGGAGCTATTTCAGCTGGCAGTTTGTCATTTTCAGCCCTGTGAGCACTCAGATTTGTGGATGTATCACATGGGCCATGAATGTATTTAATAATTCACAGCTGATTGGCGTATGTCATCACCATAAGATCGATAAACGAGGCCCAATAGTTGTAACCTGTCATACAAAAGTGCTATAATATTCTCCCAAATATCCTATTATTAGTATTGATATTATTATTAATAAATGATGTATTCCTGCATCGTGGAAACAAAAGGAAGCATGATCTCTCCAGGACATGATAAAATCGCCTGAGCAAATTATCTGAGCATCTGTTTACATTACAGATACGGTAACGCATTACTCAGCTACTTTAATCAGAATAGAAGCGAGCAAAGACACGTGACGTCAGTGCGAAATCTTCCTGCCATATCAGGAACAGTTTGGGTGCTGACCGAATGCTTTGCATGCCTTTGCCATGAACATCAATTCAGGATAAGCGACAGATGATCCCTACGGCAGGGCCGGTGCATTCTTTCTAAAAGTGCTGTCTGTACAAACTGTGTGTACTGTATTTATCCTCACACATGCTGCAGGGAGATGGAATTTCGGGAGGAGTTAGGGGTCAAAGTGCACACACCTAACATACAGTACTTTTGTCTCCTGAACCATCATACAAAGGGCTTGTGATGAGACAGGACATCTTTGTGAATGAGTTGTTGACTGAACTCGAGCAGGGTGTTATGGAGAATAAGAGCGTCGCTAATGTGTTAAGATTTCACAAATAAACAAAACAATTTTTTTTTATTTATTAAGGTTTAGCCAAGTCAATTATCTGTCTACTTTCTGAGCAGACATTTGTCCTAAACTTGACTTGACTCTCCAGCTCACAGAGCTGGGGTTATACAAGTTGAGAGAGCAGGTTCAGTAGGGTCACCACAAGCATGTAATGCCTGACTTAGTTGGACACTGTTTCCAATGAAAAATCACTAATCACCACTGTTCCCAACAATCACAGATAGTCATTATACCCAACAACCAATCGCTAATCATCACTGTTCCCACCAACCAATTACTAATCACTAATGGACCTACTGACCTTGCATCATTGTTCCCAATGACCATCACCGATCACCTTTTTCCTCAATGACTAATCACTAATCACCATTTTTTCCCCAACCAACATTCAATAATCAATTTTTGTTACAAAATATAACTAAATCACTATTCTTCCCAATGACCAATCTCTGATCACCATTGTTCCCTACAACCAATTACTAATCACCAGTGACTGACCTAGCTCTATTGTTCCCAATGACCATAACCGTTTTCCCCAACAACTAATCATTAATCACCCCCCCAACAACCATTCACTAATCAATTTTGTTACCAAAGATTTATAACTAAATCACTATTGCTCCCGAGGAACCATTGAGAACCATTGTTCTCAGCATCCAATCACTAAATCACCGTTATTCCCAACAACCCAACGCCACTGTTCCCAACAATCACTGTCGTTCCCAACAGCCAATCACCATTGTCCCGAAAACCAAACACTAATCATCACTGTTCCCAAACACTAATCATCACTTGACCACTACTATCCCAATGACATTTCACAACTGATCTCAGCAACCAATCACTGACCACAAATATACAAACTAAAATGTTATTTCGGTCTTTCACCTGTACAAATACACAAAACATTTTGTGTTGCCATGACAAAAAAAATCTTCCTAAATCGATATTCTATTCTATTCTATTCTATTCTAATGATGAAACTTCTACTTTCTGTCTATTTGTTATGATTATGAAAATAAATACCTATAAAATATGGAAATCAGTCTTCATCTAGCTTAAAGCTGGAGGACTAAATTCTCACAGAACACAAAATACAGAGCAGGAACCCTGGGCATCCAAGGGTGAGGCATCATCTCAGGTGTGTTTAATATTTACTCTGGTGGAAAAAACGTGGCTGAGCACTGATTTTATGAAAAGCGTGCACTCTTCTCTCTCCGGCTCCAAATGATGTCACTCACTTACGTTTTTCCACAAGTCTCCCAACATCCCACCCCGTTCTAAAAGCTCCACAGTCTAGGGGGAAACAATGCACGCCTTTCAGACTGAGGCTCCAATGACGGGTTACAGACGAGGCGCCAAAAAACGTCACTAGACACAAATTTGATGAAAAAGGTAGAGATTGTGCTCAGTTCAAATTTTTGATGAATACACTTCTTTCAGACATGTAAAATTACATTAAGCTTCTTTGGTTAGTTTAACCGAGAAGCATGTTGACTTGGATTAAAAATAAATTAATCAATCCAGAACACTCTGTAAATGTTCTCCATGTTCTCCAACAGGTTCTCCTCATGGGTTCGAAGAAGGTGATAAGAAAATAATCAGGAAGATATGCCCGAGGCATGAACGATATATTAGCTGAGGCACTTACAAAACTATGCTGCTTTGCTAATCTGTATAAATAAAAGAAAGGTTTCATCTGTACATTGGTCAGAACTCGCTCCATCAATGATATCTTTACATTTCATACATTGAAGGACCTGAAACCAGTCTCAGAAAATTTTCGGTCTGTCTGTATGTCTATCTGTCACTGCATCGCGCAAAACTGGCTAGACAGAATTCATTGAAACTTTGGCAATACTTAGGCCTGGAGTTAAACCTGTGCAATAAATTAAACATTAAATGTTGAGCAGAATTGAATGAAGTTTTATTATTTATTTATTTATTCCCCAACTTTCTCCTATAATTAAGTTGTTTCCATTTCCTACCCATCACTAGCTCCAACATTAAGGCTACTACTATAAGTCAGGGAGGGCCGAAAACTATCACATGTTTCCTTTCGAACCACGTGATGCCAGGCAAACGCATCTTCCCGAACTGATGGCTAACACACTCGGAAGACAGCGCTAGCCATTCCTTCGACTTGCGTGAGCTCACAGACTCCCCTGATTGGCTACTGAGTGCCTCCCATCCCACCCCGCTGAGAGAGCTCGGCCAATCTAGGCCGCCGGCTGCGAGAGGTTACAGCATCACCTAGGAATCGAACTAGCGATCTCCGGATGATAGAGCGAGCACTTTACCACTGCGCCACTGGTGATGACTCAATGCACATGCGTCAAGCTGTGGGCGCGTCTTAAAACGACCGCTAGATAGAATGTAATGTAACTTAGATATCTGTTCAAAGTTTAATCTGCCCCATAAAAGTAAAATCAAAGTAAAATCAAAATGTTGACTGAAGCGATGTTATGAACAGTCACGTGCCACATTTAATAATCTACTTAAAAAGAATCTTCTAATAATATAACTGATTACATTATAGCTGATTAGCTTATTGTTATCTTTAACACTTTTACGTTGTCCGGACTAATTCGTCCTCCTGAACAAACACTTTTGTGTCAAGTAAATTATAAATGATTTCAGAACTTGATAAGTAAACCAGTAAAAATACCATAAATGGTATCTATAATAAAAAACTGATGAAACAGACGACTGATGATGACCCTCTAGGGTATTATTCGTCCGACATCGTTCGTCTGACATCCACTGTCTGCTCAGAGCGCCGCAAGGACGCTGCAGTGTGTTTAAACGCAGAGGTGCAACATTGCAAGAGGCATAAAGAGCCCTAGAGCCACTCAGTGCTGACTAATGTGTGTAACTGTAGCCTGGTTCAGTCGTGGGATATAAAAAGAAAGCGGAAGCCTGCGGCACTAGAACAGTGGCACCTAGGACATGACTGACGAAGAGCACACGCACTGGAAGTGCTGGAAATCCGATCCGATGTGGGACTGGAAGAAACCAGCGGAGAAACATTAAACCAAACCCAGGAACATCCAGATGTGCCTAACAGTGTGTGTGTGTTTGTCTCTGCGTGCATGCATGTATTTATGAAGTTTTCTGAATACGAAACATTTTAAATACATAACACGCTGATGAAAGAGTGGAAGATGAGGAGGATCGGAAATAATGCAACAGAAGGGGGGGGGGGGGGGAAGGGAAAAACACTTTTGGGCAGAAGGAGAAGGCCTACCTTAAATGACTTGAACGTAAAACACACACCCACACACCCACACACCCACACACAGTGGACATCCAGCAGCTTTCC
>JAOTRS010114737.1:0-17999 GCA_028565755.1 Dinotopterus cunningtoni
TTTTCCAAACTCACATTTTTTTAAATTGACTGTCAAGGACGCTTTGTCTAAGCGAGAAAATACCTCACGCAACGAGTGTAAGTGGGCATTCCACGAATTAGAATAAACGACGACGTCGTCCAGATACGCTTCGCAAGTTTTTTACACCTGCACGTAACACTGACATTTTGTGCACATGACAAATACACTTGAAGCTGAAAGTTCCATCGCTACTAAACCACTCTTTTTAAAACACTAACCTATGACACAGCATGGAGAGCACGGCTACTACTCAGCTGCCTTTTATTCATTTAAAACTTGCTTAATATATTCATGTGGAGGTACGCCGGATTTTAGTTCCTTTTAAAGTGTTTATAACTGAGTACTCCTGGCATAGTTGTTAACTCAATCTTTCTATTTCCAGAATAAAGGAAGGTAAGTAACTTGCAGTTCCCTTTTAAAAGCTACACTCGATGCTGTGTGAAAACGCTACAGGAACATCTCTTTGTTCCCCGGTTGTGAAGCACGTGTGTGTCAAACACGGCAAAACTTTGGCTTATATAACCTCGGTCAGGTGACGTCATCTGATAAGGGGCACCTGCAGGTTATAAGTAGGACTGAACCGGAAACATCCTCAGGTCTTTTTGTCTTCAAGGACCGCATTGTGTGTTTGCGTGTGTGCGCAAACACACAATGCAAACAAGTTAGACTCAAGATGCGTGCTGATATCTCTGAAAGATATCTCGCTGAGGGTGATCTCCACACTTTCTGTTTTGGATGTTTGGGGGGAAAAGCACGCTATTAAAGTCCTTCGCGCTCGGGTCGCCTTTTTAAAAATAAAACCGCGAGCCGCGGCGCATTCCTGGGGTTCGCGTGCAGATCTGGCGGAAGCGCATGAGATGGAATCTTCCCTTTCTCTCGCCGGATCATGAGCCTTTACCCCGCCACTTCTTAAGCGCGCTCTGGCGCTTCTTGTGAAGGGGCGGAAGAAACTTCCTCTCTTGCTTCCGCGGAGATGGAAACCATTACTTCAGAGCGCTCCTCTAGCAATGAACGAGCGTATCAGGAGTTATTAGAGGTGGTAACACGCGCCGTCGACTACTTACAACTCGATTCGCCATAAAAAAAAAAAGATAAAAATTTTTTTTAAATCACCCAAAACCTCAAAATTAGACGACAGGTTTCTGTCGGGTGGCCGGAGACCCTTCTTTGGCGACCTCCATGACGAGTCATTCATGGAATAAGCCGTATTCATCCCGTGTTTTTGTGCTATTGACATTGATTTGTTCAAATGTCGTTGATGCGAAAGTGCGGTTTTATATGATGATGCCCCAGATTGAAGAGACGCTTGCGGGCTATCTCTCTCCTGGGATTGGTTTGTGACAATCGACCTGAAGGATGCATATTTTCATATAGAAATATTGCCACAACACAGGAAGTTCCTGAGGTTCGCTTTCGGGGGCGAAGCCTACCAGTATCGGGTCCTTCCATTAGGCCTAGCCATGTCACCCCGCACATATATAAAATGTACGGATGCAGCCCTGGCTCTATGATTCCAGGGCATCCGTATCCTGAATTACATAGACGACTGGCTGATTCTGGCTCAGTCTTAGCAGCTAGCGCTTCGACATCGAGATGTCATCCTAGCTCACTTCGATTCTTAGGATTGAGACTCAACGCCACGAAAAGCGTTCTCGTTCCTGCTCAAGTACGACATATTATTGGTGTCACATGGGATTCGACCGCAATGCGGGCACAGCTGTCTCCTGCGCGTGTCGAATCCATTGTCAATATCCTAAAGGAGATCAAGCTAGGCCAGAAAGTAACTTTTTACTACTTTCAGAGAGTGTTAGGTCTCATGGCAGGTGTATCCACGGTGATACCCTTGGACCTTCTGCACATGATATCGTTGGACAAGTTCCTGTCCCTCAGGACGATTTACATTCCAGGGCATATGAATATAGGAGCAGACTTGCTTCTCAGACTAGCTGTGACACACTGGGTTTGGAAACCCCACCCTGAAGTAGTCAGTCAAATCTGGGAGAAGGCACAATGTCCCCTTTATTACTCCCCGTAGCTCTGTTCTCGGGAGTCCTGGCGAAGGTCCGTCAACAAGGCTTGTGCCTCGTATTGATAGCGCCCCGTTGGCTGACCAGTGTGTGGTGTTCAGATCTAATATCTCTCCTGTGAGAAGGGAGCTTCTGTCTCAGGCGCAGGGAACGACATTCCATCCCAGGCCCGAGCTCTTCTACCTTCACGTCTGGCCCCTAAGGGGGACCAGTAAAGAGAGGCTGGTCTTCCAGGAGGGGTGTAACTGAAACTATACTAAGTGCTAGGACTCCCTCCACTAGAAGAACTTATGCCCTCAAATGAAGTGTATTGAAAATTGGCGCATAGTTAAAGATGTAGACCCAGTCCACTGCCAAATTGTTTCAGTTTCTACAAGAAAGTTGACCCGGGCTTATGCCCTAGTATTCTCAGAACGTACGTAGCCACTATTTCGGCTTGTCATGTTCTGACTGATGGTTTCTGTGGAAAGCATTCTTTAGTTGCCCGCTTATTCGTGGAACTAAACGGTTGAGGCTGCCCACCCTTCTTGCCATCTAGCTATTGTGCCAGAAGGGTTTGTTGACACCCCTTTTGAACCACTAGAGTCAGCGCCTGTCAGGCTTCTGACCCTTAAGATGTTTTTTCTCATGGCCGTTACTTCTCTAAAGAGAATTGGAGATTTGCAGGCTTTGTCAGCCTCCCCATCTTGCTTAGACTTTGCCCCTGGGCTGGTCAAAGCTATTCTGCATCCTCACCCCAACCATCTTCCGAAGGTTCCATTCTCGACTATGCACCCAGTTGTTCGCGAAGCCTCTGTCCTCCGCCATTTACATCTCCATAGCAGGAAAGACTTCGCTTACTGTTTTCAGTTTGTGCTTCTCAGATTTACAGTACATCCACCTCACTAGCCAGTGACATAAATCAGAGCAGGTTTTTATATGTTATGGGGGCCGCAGCCGAAGGGCGACCGCCACTAGACAAATGTTGTCACATTGGGTGAGAGATGCTATTGCCCTAGCCTATGAGGCGCGTGGCACACTTCGCCTCAAGTAATTAGGGCCCATTCGACCAGGGGGCTTGCCTCATCAATTACTCTGGCAAGAGGCGTCCCCTTGCAGCAAGTGTGTAATGCGACAGGTTGGTCCTCTCCGCACACATTTGTCAGATTTTATAGTTGGATGTCCATGCAATTCCAGCATCCCAGAATTATGTCTGAGACCCCTTTGGGGGACTGTGTGCAAAACCCTGGGGGTCCAGACACTTGCAGTGCAGCGGCATTGGTATTCTCGTTCCCATAGCTACATCGAGTGTAGCATTTGAAAGGGAACGTCTCGGGTTACTTTGCTGTAACCCTGTTCCCTGAAAAAGCGGGAACGAGATGCTGCGCTCCAATACCACACTGCGGGCGTGACTGGACGTCCTTTCAGACAAAAATTGACCTAAGGATGTTTCCGGTTCAGTCCTATTTATAACCTGCAGGTGCACCTTATCAGATGACGTCACCTGACAAAGGTTATATAAGCCAAAGTTCTGGCGTGTTTGACACACATGTGCTTCACAACCGGGGAACAAAGAGCCGTTCCCGTAGCGTTTTCACGCAGCATCTCGTTCCCACTTTTTCAGGGAACAGGGTTACAGCAAAGTAACCCGAGACGTGTTTGACAGTGGTGAGAAATGGGCATCACAGACTCCCCCCCACACAGATTTCTGCTGTGTTTTTTTTTTTTTTTTTTTGGAGAAGAGAACCACTAAAGTGACAAAGTATAATTAATGGCTTAAAATAAGTGAGCTAGTACACAGATTTCATAGTTGGCACGAATATGACTATACTTTCCTTCAATCTTGGAATGATTTAAAGATGCATTGTGATGTAATGAAAGGTACATTATAATTAGTGTAAAGTAGGTACCATGATACTCTGTATCTATCATTGTATATAGTACAATATCATATTTTTTTACTGTTCTATGGTACCTTTTTGCTGGTATAAAGCATGTGCCACTGTATGGTCGATGGTTGTAGCATGAACTGTAGTATGATAATATGAAAAACATGCCAGGATATTGCCAAATATGTTATGTATTTATGTATTATAATTGTAATATCTTATTGTATAGTACAATTGTATGCACTGTATGTAACATTATTACATATCATAGTGTATATTAAACATCTTAGTGCCATATTATTGTATGTAATATTATCTGCACTACCAAACCAATAGTATGTACTAACATATCTAATATGGTACACTATGTACACACATACATATGAGATACCTGCTGAACTTTGGTAACCATCATGGTATCCAATAAGTATACTGTTAGACTACATATCACTACCATGGGACCTACTGAAGTGCCTCAGTATATACCATGGTATTCACCAAACTATAGTGGTACATAACCTAGTACTGCCATGATACTCACTGATGTGTCATAGTACTATACCTACCCTTGTCCTCTATGTCTGAAGTACCACATAAATATTGACATATTATGCTATGTACTATAATTTATTGTACTGTATATATTATAATAAAACATTAATTAGGATCTCAAAACTACATTTACATTACGACATTTGGCAGATGCTCTTATCCAGAGCTACTTAAATGTTTATTGCATTATACATCTGAGTAGTTGAGAGTTAAGGGCCTTGTTCAAGTGCCCAACAGGGACAACTTGGTGGTCGTGGGGTTTGAACCTGGGACCTTCCGAACCATAGTCCAATGCCTTAACCAGTGAGTCCCCTGTCTAGTCATTAAAACTAAATTCTTAAAAAATATATGTGTGTTGTGACCCAGATGGTACATTTAATTATGCCATAATAATGAAAGAAGACCAGTTGCTTTGTTGAATAGACTTTATACCCAGTTTCTGCCAAATAATAATCAGCAGTCACATATTAGGGATGAAATTCCATCAACATATTAAATTATGAGTGCAAGTTGGGCTCAAGTCATGAGCTATGACTTTGGTGTTTCATAGCCACAATATAACTTGTTATGAGAATAAGTGACTGTCTTTTTAAAGATATATGTTACTGGTAACCATTAAAATAATTTTAAACAAACAGTCAGTGTGTTAAGCATTCTCTCTATTTTGGGACTTTTGGGATGCTTTACTGGTACAAGATCTATACTGGTAATAAATTAAGATTTAAGAAAGTCCAGTCAATAAAATTTACTTAGCTAGCTGAGCTCCGAATTGCATGTTTGTGTTAGGATTCAGACCTCTATATACACTGATCAGCCATAACATTATGGCCACCTGCCTAAAATTAAGTAAGTCCCCCTTTTGCCACCAACAGTGATGAACTGTGTGATCTGACACCTTTTTATCACATCCAGAATTAACCATTTTATCAATTTGATCTACACTAGCGCTTCTATTGGATCGGACATAGACATGGAATCATAGACTTTATAAAATTAGAACCAATACTGAAACATTGCCAGAGAGAAAGGAAAAGAGTGAACATTTGCAGTGCAACTCTTTAAACTCATTTTGTTTTTCCTTAAAAAATTCAAAAACTATTATTGCCTCCTGTTCGGTGTTTACTGTATATTTCTGATTCGGTGTCCTGTAACCTTCTCAATCAAGCTCAGTAACTAATATGACATGCTACCTCTTGTAGATGTTTACAAATAGGGGCCTCTCAGTGATCATTTCTCTCAGCGGTGCCCGGTGGCAGGTGCCCATGCCAGGATTGTACAGGAGCCTGGCAGCACTCTGCAGGAAGCATCGTGTCCTCTGTGATTTACTAATTGAACCAAGAAGATATAAAGAGAGGCTGACGCACAGACCTCAGTGAGCATAGCTAATCATGTTTTGCTTGGACAGAGAAGAGCACACACACTTCATACATCTGCAGAGGACAGTGCTATATAGTCAGGATTACAGTTCTGTCCTTACAACCTTTTAGTGTTGATCAAAAGTGCCAAGAATCTTGTGCCAATGCCTCTGCAATCAATTAATCTAAATACAGTACCAGGCAGAGCTAGTTAAGGAAATGCTTAGCAATTAACCTTCACCCCATGTGATAATCACCAACAGTACTACTTCACTTTTCTGTTTGAAAATCCTTCAAAGCACATGGAAAATTATTTAAATCAAATATCTCACATGCATTTTTTTTCTTGACACTTTTTATATAAATATAAATGAATTGATAATAAATATTTTTTGCTGAACATTATACAATGCTGAATCATGTGTTTAAAGGATCTGATTACACCATCATATATAATGCTAATATCTCTCTGTTGTTTGATGTGCCAGATCCTGACACTGTTGCTTCTCTCTCTCTCTCTCTGTGTGTTTGTTACCTGATGATGTTTGTTTGATTCTGACACTGTTGCTCCTCTCAGCCTCCAGACCTACCTAATTGCTATACGACTGCTCACATCACCTTCTGCTAGTGTTCTCACAACCTCACCCTAAGTATTTGCAGTTTATTTCCAAATCTCTGACTCACTTCAAAGATGATAATGACGATTTGTACCTAATAACTGCTGCTGTAATCTTAAATACATTCCTCTTGTTTTCCTATATTCTAAATATCCATGCAATGTTTTTGAATATAAGCTAAATTGTAGGAACTACACTGAGACATGTGAAAATCAATGCATTGTGCATTTTCCTCTATTATACCAGCTCTTAATCATATAAAATAATAATTAAAAAAAAACACACATTAGTATGATTCCACTTAGTTTGCGTGGTCTGTTATATTGACCCCAATTTATGGTCCATAAAAAGACACTTCATTAAAATAGAAAGAACTATTTAAAATAATATTTAATCACGTAAAGGGTCTGTTGATTTTCGGCCTTTAAATAAGAATACAAAATCAATACATAAAAGTAGTTTGGAATAAAAACATTAAATAGGAAACACAAAATTTTAGACGTCAATCGGGTTGAGATCTTTTCTTGAACCATTCCTAAGGTTTGAGGAAGGTTCCTAATGATTTTGAAATGGCAGCAGGGTGAATTGTCATGCTGAAAGAGGCCACTGCCATCAGGGAATACTTGGTCTGCGACAATTTTTTGATTGGTGTTATGTGTCAAAGTAACATCCACATGAATGCCAGGACCCAGGGTTTTTAGCAGAACATTGCCTAGAGCATCAAACTATCTTCACCAGCATGTATTCTTTCCATATTACATCCTGGAGCCATCTATTGCCTGGATAAGTGAGGCTCACAGACTCAGCCATCCACATGACATAAAAGAAAATATGTCATCCATCAAAACTAGACCACCTTCTTCTTTTGCTCAGTGATTCAGTTCTGCTGTTCATATATCCATGGTAAGTGGACAGAGGGCAGCAATGGAACTCGGACCAGTCTGTAGCTATGCAGCTCCATACAGAACAAGCTGCGATGCATTTTGCTATTGGAGATCAATGACCCTGTCATCCGTGTCCCTTCTGTGGACCACTTTTGATGGGTCGTGACCACTGCAGATTGTTACAGAAGTTACTCTGACCCACTCACACTTTGGCTCTTGTCAAAATGGCCATTATTACTGTGTCCAACACATCAACTTCAGGCAGGCAGGCAGGCAGGCAGGCAGGCACTAGCTATAGCTACTATATACACTTTGTTCATTGTACATTTACTAAAGCTGTGCACAAACATTTAACAGTTGTGATTGGGGGTGTGTGGGGGGGGATCAAGTCAGGATCGTCAAGGGGCTCCTGAGCAACTCAATCAGCTAAAGCACTGTTTATACAACTGCTCTGGGCTTTATCATAGGGGTTTCAGTATTTGGTTTACTACTTGTGGACAAGTCTGTGTGTGAGATTACATCTCTGTGCTGGGAATATAAGCAAACATGGATCTTGGGGAGTTGCCTTTTGAATGACAAACCTACTGCAGGATAAACTAATGCAGCTCTCTCTCACTCTACCCACAATACCCCATAGAGTTTACTTCCAAGAATGGCTATGACCATAACCCATCAAGTTTCAGTATGGTGCTACAGCTGCGGCAACAATCACAGGTTTACTGTAATGCAGGCTTTTAATACATTACGGTTTCTATAGTAACTACTAGTTTCCAGGAAATTGTATGGATGCTCCATATAATTTTAAAAAATAGAGTTAAACTGTGGTGTTATTTACCAAAGTAAAGTTTGTACTATGGAGATGGTTGAAGTTTTTTTTTATTATTATTATTTTATACATATAATTTGATTTGTGGAATGAATAAACTGCTATGAAATACTTGTAAAAATATAAATATATATAATTTTATATATTATACTGTATATATTTTTAAAAAATGCAATAGCGTCGCAAAAATAGTGATGTAAGAAGAATAAAATCATTCAGTACTGTACCTGCTATTCTTTGTTAACCCATCAACCTACTTGTCATTAATGGCTGTGTTTTATTCCATATACAACTGTAAATTGGTTTTCCTTTGCATGCTTTTGAACTTTTAGCTTTTACAGCGCACATCATGTTCTGCATTTTACTCTTTATAGTCCTATAATATTTTGTTGATTAAGTGTGCCTTTCAAGTGCCTTTGATTGTATATTTACTGCAGCGATTACTAGGTTTCAGCTAGCAACATTTCTTTTTACCGTAACTGATGCAATGAGTAGCTTCTCATTTACTGTAATGTTGGACATAATCATGTGGTTATGACAAAATAATATGGTGTTTCAGAGGTGTAAAATTAATGGCGTGCAACAAGCTAAGAAACAACTAAGGAGATTGCTGAAATGACTGGAACTGGGTTAAAGACGGTGAATTGCATTATAAAAACATAGTAGGCTAGTGGCGAACTGCCAACTTACAGAAATCATGTAAACTCTTGGTGTACATGGCATCATAAAAAAAATCAACAGTAGAAATCTTAGCTACGTTTAACAGTAAAAGTAAGGGCATATTCATGCACAATGTGACGAGAACTCACACTGGTACTGTACAGCTGAATGTCCAGTGAAAAACAAAAAAACACTTGTTACTGAGATTAATCAGAAGTTGCTGGGGAACACAATGATTGGACTGTACATGTGGTCTGATGTATCCAGATTGACCCTATACCAGAGCAATAAGTGTGTAAGGGTAAGAGCATAACCAGGTTAACCCACCCATGGATTGTTTTTTTGTTTGTTTGTTTGTTTTTTCAGATGGCATGGGCATATTCAAGGATGACAATGCCAAGATTGATCAGGCTCAAATTGTGAAAGAGTTGTTGCTGGGAGCAGGAGGAATCATTTTCACACATGAATTGACAACCAGAGTGCTGACCTTAGTCCCATTCTTGTTTCATTTTATTTTTATTTTTTGGGATGTGCTGGAGAAAACTTAATGGCGTGGTTCGACTCTCCCGTTATCAAAACAAGATCGCAGCCAAAAAGTAATGCAAATGTGGATGGAAACAATTGTTGTCGAAACAATGCCATGAAGAATATGTGGCTTAATCAAAGCTAAAGAGTGTCCAGTAAAATATTAGAAGCAAGACAAGATATTGGCAAGACAGTGTATTTAGTGACTTCTGCCCCCTTTCTCCTTTAAAATAAAAAAACGTATACTTTTATAAGTTTTTGTAAGCAGTCTTTGTTTTACCCCAATACAACCACCAAGTCTAAAATCAGACTTACTTATCAGAATGTAAGCGGAACAATCCATAACTTTGAACGCTATGCAGAATCGCTCGCTACCTTAAAGAAATGCCTGAAGACACAACGCTTCTGTGAGCATCTGAACGTCAGGCTTTCTATTTGTGTGTGTGTGTGCGCATGTGTATAGCTTTCTTTGCAGATGTATTCTGGCTATGTTACTTCTATTTTAAAGGCATTATTGTATTGTTATGCATGTGCATTGATAGGCTTCACGTCTATACGGTCTGTTTGAAGTGGCCCTTTTCAGATGTCTTTCTGCTCAGGCACCTTCTACCAGGTAGTACTTGTATCACTCTTGAGTAACCAGACATGTATGTTATTTTGAGATAATTTACATTCAGACATTTGGCAGATGCTCTTATTCAGAGCGACTTACAAAAGTGAATATGTTTTCCATGCATATGTATTAGTATGTATTGTTATTTTTGTACGTCTTAAACTGTCATGTATTTGGTTTTTCCCTTTTTCCAGGTAAACTTAACATCTGTCACAGAGTCTTCCACACAAGCCCTGATGTGAGAGTGAGTTTGTGAATGTGTGTCCACATGCGAGGTTATAGATCCACCACCACCCTAATCAGAAAAAAAGTGATTACTAATGTTGAATGGATGAGTGGTCTACTTGTTTGCTCTGACTTTTCTAGTTTTCTCCTATCTACCAAAATATGACATTAGATACATCTCAGGATCTCACGGTGATGTTTACCTTGTATAACAAAGACATGAAACCACTGATCTGTATTTGTTTAGTTTGGAGAAATCTCTTAATTTCCTTGTAGAAGTGTATGATGAGCATTTGCATTATGACGACAATGAAGCCTAGATTAAGATGTCCTTTTGAGCTTTGTAATGGGTTAGACCCTTGTGCATGGATGGCGCCACTGACACACTAACACAAGGCAAGGTCTTACGGGAAAAAAGGTAATTTTATTTAGGTGAAATGGGGAAGGAAAGGGGTAAAATAGCAAGGAAGGGAAAAAGGGAAGGAAAAGATGTGAAGGTGCGCACGTGCAGTCCGTGGATGTCCGTCGGCTGGGTGGCTTTCCCGGCTGGAATCAGGGGCATTAGGGCAGTCCTTGCTGCGTTGTTCTTTTCAACGCGACAATACAAAGGCTGGCTCTGCGCAGAACTGAAGCTGCCGGGGAGCTCTCTCATGCTGTCCTCTCGTGGAGATCAAAGGGCGGCATTCTGGTCTCCTCTTTATAGTCTCTGGGGCGTGTAACATCATCCCGCTTGCGTGCCACTCTAATAAATCCACCGCACGATACTTTGCTCTGCTTCTCGACCCCTGACTAAACTTCGCGCCTCGCTTTTATAATGTGGAGAAGTCCAAGGTCCATTAATGTCATTCATCCAAATCCTAGTACCACCAAACTGGGACCTTGAGAAAAAACACTTCCCTTGCAACAGTTCTGTTCTATCCTTTCTCAATTATACTGCATGTTGCTTTAAAAAGTGTCAGCTGAATGACACAAATGTGTTTTTCTTTTTTTCAAAAAATAATTAATTAACCTATCATCAATTACTGTACCATAAATAATATTGAGGTTGACTTCAAATTAATTTACACTGAATTTGGATTTGGAACAAAACCTGGTAACACTGGAGCCAAGGTAGGACCAATTCCTGAATGGGATACCATTTAATACCAGCACAACACTGTCACATCTAAGGGAAATTTACAACAATCAATCCACCTACTTTTATGTTTTGGAAGGTAGGAGAAATCCAAAGAACCCAGAGGACACAGACTGTAACCCATGCTCAAGATCAACCCAGGGTGCTACTTGCAATGACACCATGTTCCCTACTAAACAAAACGTATTTTTTCCTGCAAAGTATGCAAGAACAACAGTCAGCAACCAGCGGGAAGTGTTCTTCAGAGCTTGAATCTCCCACTGCGCAGTTCTGCAAGGTTTTTTGTGGCTAGTTCATAAGGAAGAAATAAAAAAAAGTGGGACAAATCCCTCTGAGTGGGGAGTGATGCTTTTATTTCCCTAGTTCCTCTGGGGGATCTGTTAAGAAAACAAGACAGTCTTTAAACGCTTTAAAACCTGGAAGGTTGTACTCGGCTGCAGGTTCACACTAAGAGAATACTGCTTCAGGCAATCCTTATTTCAGTGCCATGCACTTTCATCTGAAAAACTACACTAAATGCTCTTCGGGGGATTCCAGTCATGCTTGATAATGCATTTCGATTAGGAAAGTTCATGTACTTTTGTCATTGCCCCCAGTGGATATGCATATTGTACTGCCGAGGTGTAGCGACAGGTGGTGTGTACCACAGCACAGTTGGATGCTCAATTCTGGTCGGCCAGATAGCTCCAAGTACTAAACTATTTTGACACAGAAGCTGCAGGCCTCTGGTAGACAACTGAAAGTGAATAAAATTTTCACCTACCAGCAGACATAATGATCCAAACTACAAGCCATCAAAGAAATGGTCATAGCTCACACTAAAGTCTATCCAAAACCTGTGCAGGGACATGAAGAGGGCTGTGCACAGGAGATCCCCCAGCAATTTGACAGATCTGAGACACTTTTGCAAGGACAATTGAAATAAAATTTCCCAAGTCAAGATGTGCTTAGCTGGTACAGTAGATTCTTACCCCAAGACTGAGAAAATGTTTCAATAAAGACTTGGATACAATAAAGCATACTTATGGAAGCAAAGCAACCATTTTTTTTTCATGAATAAAAATCTAGGCGTTTAGAATTTTTACGTCCAACGTTTTTAACCACATCTCACCCAAATTGAATAAAAAGTAACCGATTTGGTTTACTATGAATACCACCATATTTGTAAGGCATAAACACATTGTACAATCCTGTTATAGATGCGCACTTCAAGCAAAATGTAAAGTGACTGCCATGAGAAATGGCTTCTTATTAAACTGCCATTCCCTGGCTAATGAGATGCCACTCACTGTCCAGTAGCTCAGTTCCTCACTGATGCACTTTATATTAGGGGAGTCCTTGTAAGGATTTAGAGCACCTCATATAAAGTCATGCTTACAAAATTAATAGGACAAATGTGATACTATAATAAAAATTTATAAAAACAATTGTGTAAAAATATAATTTCTTTATTGAAGTTGCTGAATAATAATTTTAAGAAATTCATAAACAGGGTGCTTTAATAGGATATATATCTCCATCTATATTAAAATAATGATTGTTTACTTATAAAATATTTATATGAATCCTGTCAGAATCAGTGGTGCAAAGCTTTTCTGCTGTCCTTGAATAGGGGTCAGTGAGAGCTGGGCATTTAAAGAACATGACGTTGATTAATCTGTCTTTTTCTCTGATTCCATTACTGTTCAAGGCACACTTACAAAAGTGTGTTATCAGCTTTTTTAAACCCTTCCAACCCATGCTATCAATTATATGTAAACGAAATTAATAACAGAATTAAAGTTTAATTTAGAGAAAGGGGTAAAACATTAAGAAAGTCATGACCTGGTCGACCTGGGTCTTCTGATAGTTATCTTCTATGCTAAGCAGAACAAATCTCTTCTTCTGTTGCTTTTTACGCTGCAAAGAATTCATAATTTACTAAAAGCTAAAGATTCCTTGCACAAAAATTTGGGGCATCTATTTTATTCTAAATCTATGGATGTCTATTTACATTTGCATTTTGTCAGGCTTATTTCAATCTTTTTACTTATTCAAATCATTGTCACGAAAAATGGTTGGTTGCAACAACATTCACACCCGCAACCTTTGAGGACCCTAAATTTTTAGCAACCTAACGATAGACACTCATACACACAGCACAGAATGATTTTACAAAATTTTAAGTAAAATGCAGCACAAGTGTGCTGACAGAATGAGAAAACATTAGGGTTAGGGTTTACTGTCAGGGTATACCCTTAGTGGTTTATGTCTATGGCCATTTTGGAAGGTTTTTTTTGTGTTTTGTCAGGCTAGATGAGGATCTTCAGCCCAATTCTGGAAGGCCATTGAATAGCACAGTTTTTAATTCCTTAACTCTACACACAGTGAACCTAGTAATTAACAGGTTAGTTAAATAATTTGTGTTCGAGCAAACGTAGTACCAAACTGTTATGGACATTGGCCCTACAGAACTGGAATTGAAGGTCCCTTGTCTAGACTGACTGAGCTGATTCAACTAAATTTCATTTATATAGTGCTTTTAACAATGGTTATTGTCACAAAGCAGCTTTACAAAATCAAAACAAATTATGGAAGTGAATTTGAAAAGAGTGAGGGAACGTATAACTACTTAATCGGTGAGAGATGGATGTTGCTGTATTCCAGAGAGAGTTTCAAAGGCAGCCCAGGCACAGAGAGTACTGACATTCAAGCTGGCAGTAAGGGTGGGGTGTGTGGGGGAGAGGAATGTGAGCTTGCCATCCAGGTGGACAATAGTTAAACTGTGTTTTCAGTGCACCATACTGTATGGGAGTACATGCAGAAGCTGCAGGGCCAGTGAGCAGTGCTTGCCACCCAGCTGGCTCGACTCGAGAGGCAGGTGAACAGGGAGACCTCCTGCACCAAGTCCTGATCTGAGTTAATGCCTTTTTTTTTTTTTTTCAAACTCTGTGCTGTTAGTAGTGATTTCTTTCTGTAAGCATTGCAAGCAATGAGATACTTCCATATTAAGCCAGAATTTTGTCCTATTATCTCTGAAAGCACAAGAATGCTTCCTTTTATCCCTGTTTACCTACCATACCCTGCCCCAGGATTTGAGAATTTCGTAATGGCAACATACCCCAGCTCTGTGAGTGTCATGCTGGCACCATTGACAGGGTTTTAGGAACCAGATACCTGCAAGGCATTGCACATGTTGTGCTTGGGCACAATGTTGTCCCAGACAGCTCATAAAATGACGTCTCAAATCTTGGCCCATTGTCTTTGCCAAGTTTTAGCTCCATCCTTGTGTTCACCCACAGCACTTTCCATTGTCAAGTTACAGCCTTATCCTTGAACCAAAAGGCTATTAAACAACACAAACATGAAACAATATTGCTCATGATTTACCCTTGCTGCAGTTATACATTGCAGTATCCCACACTACTTTGCTGAGGACTACACTACTGCATTGTGAAGGCGTGTGTGATATGTTCAGGTTTGGGGAGATGAAGGATGGAGGCTGGAAGACTATTGTGAGTTGACTTGTTCTTTATTTTCTCCCATTCTCTTTGTGAACTATTTCTCTGTACTTTAACAAGTACTTGTTGTGAGCACACTCATGTCCTTATTTGACAGGTTCTCATTGTGAACCACACTCATGCAATAATTTGACAGATTCCTGTTGTGAACCACACAGACTCGTAGTCACTTGCTTCCAAACTCTGCTCTCTTTCTCTCTCTCTCCCCTTCTCCCAATCTGCTCTTGTCTGATGTGCTTCGCCAGTTCACTGCAACACAGACGATAATTAGACACATCCTCTGCATGTGTGCATTCCATTCCACTCACCTGCCTCTCATTCCGCTTATAGAGAGGCACTTGACTACACCCCCTGCCACCACACATCTCATTGTCCTTTTCAGATTGGGGAACCATCCAGCCTGCAGCCACTTCCCTTATTGTGATAGGAGAGGAAGTTGGCCTCAGCAACCTGCCCCAGCCTGTGGATTACCTTGAATTTTATGGGTTGCAGTGCTAGATACCAATGAGTGATTTGCATTGTGGCACCTTTTATGCACCAGAGCCAATGGAGGGACTGTGTGGTCCAAACAGCCTGAGAAGACACTTCCAAGCAGGTAGCATTGGAGAATTTTTTTTTTCAATTCTGGCTCAGTTATAGCATGGGGCACTCCTACTTCCACCTCCTGGGAAAATCCACTCAATTCAAGGCACTGGGTCTGCATCAAATTTTGACATTTTGTTCACTTTCTAATGAACAAAGCTTCTATCCAGAGCTGAAACTTACTGTTTGTATTGAGTAGCAAGTCCACTGTACTGCTCTAGTTGATGTGCAACTTCTCAAACATTAACTGTATATCATACAGATTATTATAGAAAAATACCATATTAGATTTAATGTATTCATATAAATCTTGCTGGGGGAATTACATGACAGCCATCCTGTTAGGGAAAATTAATGAACACCTTCTGAACAATCAAAATAGACCCTTCAGGACTGCTGCATTTAAAACTACAATGAATATGGGCAGGAAAGGGTTGATGTCCTTTATACAGGGTCGCAGGGGGCCTGGAGCCTATCCTAGGAGACTTAGGGCACTCAGCAAGGTACACCCTGGACAGGGTGCCAATCCATTTCAGGGCACACACACACTCACCTAATCTGCATGTCTTTAAACTGTGGGAGGATACCCACCAACCACGGGGAGAACATGCATACTCCATCCAGAAACCAAACCCGGACCCTGGAGGTACAAGGCGCAGTGCTAACCACGAAGCCGCTGTGCTGCCACATCCTGCTTACTTAAAAAGAATAATTTCAGAGCACATATGGAATCATCTAATCAGCCTGGTTTGGAAGGATAGTATTCTATGTGAAACCCAACTTCCACTGATGATGTCCTTTTGAAAATGAGAACAGACTCAAACCTAATAATAGACTGCAGTATTTAGGCCAAGAGTAGAAATGTTCAAAATGACCCATAAAACCATGAAACACTATTTGTGAAATGGCATTTGTACGGTCATAGCAAAATAAACCAACTAGCAATATGAGCTTTTACTGAAAGGATGGTTTTCTCTGGAGAGCAGTTGACAGCTCGTCACACAGTTATAAATAGGGCAAATAGGTGACGGAACAGCAGCTGTGTAGTGTGATTTGGTAAGGCCCTTGGGTGTAGTAAAACCACAAACACACTGAAAACAAATGAATTGGTATCCCCAGGAGGATTTTTATTTACATTGCGGAGATGGAAGGGTTTAAAGAGAGTTGGAAAGAAGTGTGATGCTCTTTTGTGCTGTGTATTTTGATTCTTGAGTGGCAAATGGAGAACAGTTCCAGTGTCTTCTCTTACTTCCCAGTGGGTGTCTTACCTAATTATTTTTCTCTGTGCTGGCTGCTGTTTGGAGAAGAATTGATTCAATTAAGTTGATAAGATAAAAAGAGAGGAGACATCTTAAATTGAACAGCTCCTTCCATGAATGTTAAATAATCATTCACCTTATAGCAAAACTATCAGAAATTCTTTTAAAAATACAGTCACATTTAGTGCCTCCTCTTTTAATTCTTTTTTTTTGAGTAAAAACATAATGAAAATCATCTGATGATAGCTCTCAGGATTAGGCAAATACACCCTCAGACGAACATCATATAACTTTTTTCACAGTGGCGTTATTTATTTAACAAAAATGAAAGCTAAAAGAGAGAAAAAAAGCATGTGGGCAACACTAAGTACTACAGGGCACTCATGCACAGTGAGGCGAAGACTTTTGGAAGATGGCCACAGTACAGTGATTCAATAGCTTATAGATGCTATAGCAGCTTGAAGTAACTCAAGTTGAAGTAGTAGTTTCCTGTATGATTTTCTTGCATCATTTTGGGCCATTCTTCTTTACAACATTGCTTCAGTTCATTAAAATTTCTGGGCATTTGCTTATGCACAGCTCTCTTATGGTCTTGACACAGCATTTCAGTTGGGTTGTGGTCTGGACTTTGACTAGGCCATTCCAAAACTGTATTCTTTTATTTTTTAGCCATTCTGATGTAAATTTACTTACTGTTGCATGACCCAATTTCAACCAAGCTTTAGCGGTTTGACAGAAGGCCTCACATTTGCCTCTAGAATACTCTGGTATACAGAGGAGTTTATGGTCGACTCAATGACTGCAAGGTGCCCAGGTCCTGTGGCTGCAAAAACAAGATGTAGTTTTAAAAACCTCATTTATGCTTCCATGTTCTTTTGGATAGAAGAGATTTCCTGGCAACCATTCCAAACAAATCCTACTTGTTCAGTCTTCTTCTAATTGTGCCATCATGGACTTTATATTTAACATACTCAGTGAGGCCTATAGGGTCTGAGATGTAGCTTGTGGGTTTTTGTATTTTTCACAACATTGCATAGTCAGACCTTGGAGTGAATGTGATGGGACATCAACTCCTGGAAAGACTGGAAACTGTCTTTCTCACAGTAGAACACTGAATTCCAAATTGTTTGGAAATGGTTTTATAACCCCTCCCAGATTAATGGCATTGTTTTAACACACCTGAATGCTCTAAAAACAGTAAACTGCCAAATCCCCAGTTTTTATAAAGGTCTGCACACCTGCTGATGAGCAATTAATCAAGGGCTGAGGATTAGTGGCACCTGGCCGCAATGATCTTAAATTCTTTGGAAGAGGTAAGGAGGTACTTAATATTAATATTGGCCACTTTTT
>JAOTRS010114822.1:0-17963 GCA_028565755.1 Dinotopterus cunningtoni
TGGTCTGATCACTGCCAGAAAGACTTTTATGGACAAGGGGGGGGGGGGGGTAATCAAGGCCCTAAGAGTGTACCTAGGTGAAGACACATTAAATGGCTAACCCCCAAAATATCCTATAGAGGACGCATACTGGTTATAAACAACCTAGTGGCCTCTGCTTTATGGCACAAAGTGACGTGTGTCGACCCACCTGCAGAGGTGCTAACAAAAAATATAATCAACTTTAGTAGACTTTTTTTGGGGCAAGCTCCACTGACTGCCCAGGAGCATTTTATATCTACCCAAGGATAAGGGGGGACAAGGTTTAGTGCATTTGCAGAGCAGAATCGCCACCTTTCGCCTACAATTTGCACAGAAATTCCTTGGCACCTCACCTTGTTTTAATTGGAATGCAGTAACTTGCGCAATTTTAAGAACACTTGGGAACCTAAAGATGGACAAAACTCTTTTCTTTATGGACCCAAGGAAACTGGACTTTTCAAAACTGCCATCTTTTTACCATAACCTTTTTAAGATATGGAATTATTTAAAAATACAGAGCTTCATAACACCATGTCAATTTACTGGCTTCTGAACGAACCTTTAATCCATGGAGCACGCCTGGACATTGCGAACAGTTTGCTTGCTGAAGCACTGATCCGTATGGGCATAACTACCCTGGGGCAGTTAATAGACCTAACTGGTGCCAACTTAGAAAACACAGAAAAAATGGAAAGACTTGGTCTGAAATCAAAGAGGATTTTAACACAACAACTGGAAAAGTGGAAAAGTCTTCTCTCACAAGAAGAGAAAGACATGCTTGTAGAGTACTGTGAGGGAAAAGAAAAACCAGATGAAGAAGACCCCTTCCCTGACCTCACACTTTCTCCAAATCTGGAAAAACACTCTGGTCACTTTTTAAGATGCAAAGATCTTGAAAACATGGACTTTTTTTTTTTTTAATTAAGCCTTTATATGTCACATATAGATTACAGCACAGTGAAATTCTTTCTTTGCATATCCCAGCGTAACTGTGGTCAGAGCGTAGGGTCAGCCATGATACAGCGCCCCCGGAGCAGACAGGGTTAAGGGCCTTGATCAAGGGCCCAACAGTGGCAACCTGGTGGAGCTGGGGATTGAACCGCCGATCTTCCGATCAGTAACTCAGTGCCTTAGCCCTCTGAGCCACCACTGTCCCAACTACTACACTGTCTTAGGGAAAAACTTTTTAAAGTGTGTGTTAATGTTTTTAATAAAACGTTTTTACATGGAAAAATTGATACACTTTGACGGTCATTTCTCAGATTAACTGAGGAAGAACAGCCACGGTGGAGATCACTGTACAAGCCACCATTAACTAAAAGATCTGGAGACTTACAGTGGAGAATTTTACATGGTATTTTAGCGGTCAGTGCTTTTACTTCATGTTTGTACCCCAACACAGAGCAAGGATGTCCTTCTTGTGAACAGAAAGAGACAATATTTCATGCCTTTGCAGAGTGCTCCAGATTGCAACCACTTTTTACTCTTTTAAAAGCCTTATTTATTGATTTTACTGAGTTTTTTTCACTGAAGGCTTTCATCCTAGGGGTAAAATATACCCAGGGAACAAAAGAAAAAGTCAACTGCTAAACTACATTGTGGGCCAAGCAAAAATAGGCATATACTTAAGTCAAAGAAACAAAATCGATAAAAAAGGAAATTATAGTGTGGTGTCAGTCACAATTGCACTAATAAAATCAAGGGTTTTAATCGATTATCTTTTTTATAAGAAACAGAAAACCTTACAACCTTTGCGAATATTTGGTGTTTTAATGAAGCACTTTGCATTATAATTGAAAATGAGCTCTGTTTTACACACAACTTGTTTTAAAGATTTTTTATTATTTTTTGTAGTTCTATTTATTACAGTTATATATTTATTATTTAAATATTATTACTCCAAATTACTAATGGATAACTGTAAATAAAAGTCTTTTGTAAACTAAAAAAAAATTCTCTCTCTCTCTAACATACACACACATGTGAATGCACACATGCACACACGCACGCATAAACAGAATATAATAACTACAGAAGAGTCTGGGCCTGTTGCTGTTTTTCCTGATTTAACTGTAATGAAGATAAAATGTAAAATGGCTTTTACCTGCAGACTTCTTCTTCGCTGCCAACACTGAAACATGAAATTAAGCAATATTATTCCCCAGAAAATAAAATCTGGATTTAACTAAGCAAATAGTTAAGAGTCTTCCATTGGATGATTACTGTAGTTATTAATATGTTTTAGCTTTCAACGAGTTATTTAACTCTAACTGATGCAGTGAGTAGCTTCAAATTTCTTCAACAACCATGTTAGAAGACATGTCCTGTACATACAGACATATCCATGTGGCAAAGATTTCACTCTGTTTCAGAAGGGTCGAATTACTGACCTGCATTAAGCAAAGAAGACAACTAAGGAGCTTGCTGATACTTCTAAAATTGGGTTAATAACTGTAAAACGCATTATTAAAATCTGGAAGGATAGTAGTGAACCATAATCCTAGAGGAAGGATGTGAGAAAGTGTTGTGAGGAAATAAACATTTGTAACCACACTTGATGGTCTATTGAAAGCCAAGTAATTAAACACGTAGAATCAGGTATGACTTCTGTTTGGATGGAATGAAAACCTGCACCCACACTGACCTTTCTGGATCCAGTTTGACACCCCAACTTAAATGCTTGGTGAAATCAAATCATAAAAAATTACAGTATAAATAAAATAAAAAAAAATAAACAATTGAACTCACAGCTGTGTTTAATAGTGAAAGAAAGAGCATTTACACACACATACAATTTGAAGAAAACTTAAGGGATTGGGACTGAACAGTTGTGTGGCTGTGTATTGGGAAAAAATGCTTACATTTCCTAGAGAGCATAAAGAATAAGGCAGTGAAAAAAGTCCATGTGGTCTGATGAGTCCAGATTTCCTTTTTGCTCTGTTACAGGCAGAGGGTAGTCACACCAAATACTGATTTGATTTGAATTTCTGTCCTGTTCATGTACTTTCCAATTTGCAAATTAATAAAAATAAACTGTTAACACATATTTTTGAAAGCATTCTTACTCTACAGCATTTTTTTCACACCTGCCTAAAACTTTTGCACATTATGGTATGTTGTTGTCTTTCGGCTGCTCCCATTGAGGGGTCACCACAGAGGACCATCTGTCCCGCACACACAACTTGGCACAGATTTTATGCCGGATGCCCTTCCTGATGCAACCCTCCCATTTTATCCAGGCTTGGGACCGGCACTGTGGCTGGATTTTGGGCATTAAGAGGGAAATAGAAACACTGCCTGTTTCTCAGATTGTCTTTGCCACTTGGATTATCATCTGTGTCTGGATTTACTCCTGTGCATGACCTAGCCTATTTTTTTCTTTTACTTAAATCACGCTTCCAGATTTGCACTCGCTGCTGGATAATCTGATTATGATTCGGAGTTGTTTAACTAACTTTGATTTTTGCCTCCACTTTGGATTATATATATACTGTACACCCGGCTATTGACCCTGCCTGAACTAATCACTCTGTTGTGGATAATTCGTGTGGATGCTTCCCCTTTTTGCGGATATCTGTCAAGAGTGTTTCATGTAAGTGAATTAACCTGCTTGATTGGCTTTGGAGGGTAAGAGGTTAGCTCAGTGGTTAAGGCGTGGACCAATGGTTCTGAATATCTCAGTTTCAAACCCACACAACCACCAGATTGATACTGTTGGACCCTTGAGCACGGCCCTCAATTGGTCAGATCTATAATGAGATGAAAATGCAAGTTGCTCTCGATAAGGGTGTCTGCTAAATGCTGTATTGTAATGCTCAAGTTGATTTTTCTTTATTCACTCTCTAAGAAGTGAGTTGAACATTGGATTAGTGACTATGTTTATTCCATCTTTGATCAAATACTTTCTGCACTACTCAGGAGATTTTTCCTTATGCTCCGAATCCGGGTGCACATTGACTCACCACAGGTTGTCACTTTTTGCTCATTCATTGCTTAAAGGTGCATTATTCTGTCAACTTCACTCTAAATCATCTAAACTCCTGTGTCTGAGTCTCCCTTTGAGACCAATTCTGTCTCGTCCTTGACAATTTATGCAGAGGTCAGGAGCAGATAGTGACTTGTTCTGAGTGTGTTATTCTGCTAAAGAAGAAACAATTTAAAAAGATGCCCCCATCCCCAATGCAAATGCAAGGAATGCACCAATCCATTTCTCTTTCTACATAAATAACTAATTTTCTACTTACTTTCAAAATTAAAATGAATAAATAAAATCAAAAAAAGTATTAAACATTATAGAAACAGGTGTAATTACCATGCTTCATCCTTTCACTCTGCAGCTCTGGCAAGATAACAAAAGTTAATATTAGATTCTGTGTTTTTAACCTTGTAGAATACTGGTTTAATACATTATTATTATTTTTCCATGGTATTATCTTACTATGTGGTGTTTAAATGATTGTTACCTGCAAAGTTCTTCTTATTTGTTAACTCTGTAAAACACAATTATGCAATGTTTTGAGTTTATCCAAATACACTTAGACATACTGTACATAAGTAATATTCATCCTGTCTAAAAATACAAATCAAATTAATCAACTTGTTATATACAAAAATAATTACCACGTTCCACCTTCTGTCTCTCTAGCTCTGAAAAAAAAAGGTAAATATCAGAGCCTGTTCTTTTACACTTGGAAGATTTTGTTTAAATTGTTAAAATTTTCTGTTTACTAGCTGTGTATATGGAATACAATAATAGTATAAAATAAAAAAATAAAAAACATCTTTCCATTTTCTACTTTAAAGTACATTTACATAAACAGCAGAACTTTACCTACATAAAGCCATATAATATAAGTGTCATACGTTTTTGCAAATTCTTGATTTTCACTATGTTGCAGATTTGTCACACTTAATTGTTTAAGATCTTAAAATAAATTGATATAAGACAAGGCAGTATATAAAAAAAAAAGACAAGAACAACAAAAATGTTTTAAGGGATTTTGTGCCAAATATGCGGAATGCACTATGCAAAATAAATTGCAAAAATAAAAGATTTCTAAGACTGCCAGAGAACCATATTAACATATGTGATTACAAACATCTTTTCAGACAGGATATGTAACATTTCGAGTTTCATTAATCAGTAAAAACTGTCTTTCTGTCAGATACTGTAGATCTCATTTTTATGTATACGTTTCTCACAGTTTTATTCAAATACTTGTGAAGGAGAGAGCTACAGTAGATGAGATATTTGCTATTTTGCAAAATTCTACTGTACTTTGTGGGACAAATAAAAAATATACTATAGTTTTGTAACGATTTAATGTTACAACCAGCTACACATACTATACACTGCTACATGTATTAGTTTGCTCCTGCTTAGCTAACCTGGGCTAAAACAATGGCACAACCTGCATTATAATTTAAACTTATTATATTATTAAAATTATTAAAATATTACCTTTCTTGTGTAAGATAATTGCAGTTACTATCCATCCGACAGCAATAAGAAATGCTGAAACTGAAAGGCCGACAAGCCACTTCCAAGTTTCAAAGACTTTACCTAAAATTAAAGTACATTAATCAAATATTACCAAATACTTTAAGAAACTGGACAATAGTTAATCAATAACTTCAAAATATCCTTTTGCCAATAAATAGATAAGCCCTTGAGCCCTGGTTATAATACCTCTGTTTCATTATTAATATCTCATCTGTACACCTGATGATTACAGTAGAACTTTATTCAACACCACAGTGTATGTTACTCACCATACACGGTAATAAAAACCTGTACACCTGATAATTTATGCACTTATCCAATCAGTCAATTATATAAATCACATCACAATGTCATAATGCATAAAATTATGCAGATACAGCTCAAAAGTTGTTTTACTTCATACCCCATAACAGGGGAACAGGGAAAAATGTGATCCCTGTAACTTTAAATGTAGGATGATTGTTGGCACCAGATGGGCTGGTTTGAGTATTTCAGAAACTGTTGATCTCCAAAGAATTTCAAACACAGCAGTCTATAGTGTTTACACTGAATGTCTAAACCTCAGATTCTTGTTTTTGTGACAGGAGTGAAAACTGATGTGGTCTTTTGCTGTTAGAGCTTGATCACCTCAAGTTTGATGTTTTGTGTAGGTTGAGATGCTTTCCTGCTCATCAGGATTATAAAGAGTGATTATTTAAGTTGCTATATCCTTCTTGGCAGTTTGAACCAATCTGGCCATTTGCTCTGACCTCTCATAAAACAAAGCATTTCCACCCACAGCACTGCTATTCGCTTGATTTATTTAAATTTATTTATTTATTTTTTGTATCCATACAGAATACAGTACCAGCCCATCTGGCACCAAAAACCAGGCCACGAAAAGTCACTGAGATCACATTTTTTCTTTCTTCATTTTAATGTTTAATGTGAATATTAACTGAGTAATCTGTATCTACATGATGTGATGCATTGTGCTGCTGAGATAAGTGCATAATGAACCATGTACAGGTACTGTATTCCTATTAAAGTGGACAGTGAGTATAAGATTTTTTTTTTTTTTTTTTTTTGCATTGACACTTACGACTTATGATAACATTTGCTTCCAACACGTGACGGTCTTGTAGAAGTCTGCAGTAATATCTGTTGGAGTCACTATAATCGTAAACAGTGATGCGGCGTTTCACACTAAAGCCCTCAGTGTCTCTGTGTGTTTGTGTCTCTTCAGCAGGCAGAATGTCTCTTCCTCTGTCCAGCCACAGAACATCAGGTTCATATTTCCAGCCTCTGGACTCACACACTAGATTAATCCCTCCTGAGTTATCATACGTCTCCATCATTATCACTGGGTGGCTTCCCTGAGCTATAAACAATAAATAAAAATATAATTTTAAATATAGTGAAAGTAAATTCAACATTTAATTAAACATTTAATAAAATAAGAAAGATAACATGTAATAAATATATATTATAGGTTATTATTTAATGGTAATTTTCAAATTAAAGATGTATTTGATTTAAACTTTATTTTATTACTTTATTCTTTATCTTTGGTCAAAAGCATGTGATTTAAAATTGTGATGGTGTTATACATTAAATTAGCTAATTATTAACTATTATTAAATTAGCACCCTTCCGGTAATCCTCGGTGAATCCTCTGTGTTTTCTTTGTCTTGTACAGTAGATCTGTCTATCACAATTTGAGCCCATACTCATCTAACCACACAGTGTAGGAAATCAAAAAGGATTGATCAAACATTTAGAGAGAGGTAATCTTGGTGCATTTTCTACACTTATTAGTAAAGTGATTTATCTAGATTTAGACTATTTGTTACAGACTTTTATTTTTACAACAGTGTTTACATTTCCTGTTTTATTTCCTGTTTGGTGTTCAGCTGTTTCTGGTTAGGACGGTCTAATAGCATTATTTGTGACCCAATCGGTACAAACTTAGCCAGTCTGTGAAGACCTAGCTAAGTATTTATTTATTTATTTATTGTGAGTCACTGTTTTCTACATAAAATCATGTATTATGTACACCTTGCATCTCTTTTTAAAATTGAAGATTGGAGTCCATATATTTTTGATCAACATGTTGCTTGTTTGAACGTTTTAGAAACAGATGGATAACACCTTGTTAATAATAATAATAATAATAATAATAATAATAAATTAGTTTGCCCCAATAATTGAAGTATCAGGAGATAATATTGCTTTAAATGGCCTGTTTTGTGGAATCCTTCAGTGGAGCAGATATTTATAGGTTTTCATAGACCTGTAATGACGAATAATGAGTGTTTAGTGAGGATCGTTCATTACTAGTTTTGCATTGAAAGCAGCTTATAACTGAACCATGTAATTTATAAATGAAAAAAAGTCTCGAACTTCAATATTTGGTGCTAAAAAGGCTTGTTATGGTTAAATGCATTACATTACCTTATTTTTATAGCACTGATAATTATGCTGTGGACTGTCGGCTGCGTCTCCATGAACACTTTGTCTGACAGACTACAGACCTTTAATTATGGTTACACAGAACATAAAAACAAACCAAATGGGATGTAGATGGATGATAAAAACGTACACACAGGTTTTATGACTGTTCAGTTGTAGTCTTTCCTGAGCAGCAGCTTTTTTACATTTGGTTGTCAATGAAAGTTTAACAATCAGTGGCAACTTCACCTAAGTTGAAAATGGTGAAATGAAGATCACTTGACCTCTGATCACCATAATCTTTTAAAGTTGTTGCTTCCTGATAGGAAAGTGATTTCCAAGTACCAAGTGATATTATGCTATCCAAGGTGCATAAAAAAAATAGTGCACGTATTCATAGTGTACAGTACGTGGTTTGAGACTAAACACAATGTTTTTCAAACGGTGTGTGAAAAATGTAAAAAAAAAAATAATAATAATCATCTTTTGTAAAAGCATCAGCGTCTATTGATATTTCATTATAAGTATTTTTGTTTCAAGTTATTTGAACTTTAACCCCAATCAGAAATTACGTTACAAGTTAAGGTACTGAATACCAGGTTATTTCGTTTATATCCAATGGGTGATTCTACTGCTTTGCTTTGTTCAACAGAGCAGTGGTAGCAATGTACTGTATGTTAAGGCTCTGGGTTAGTGATCAGACTGTTGGCAGACCCTTGAGCAAGGCCCTCAACCCTGTCTCCTTTAGGGGTGCTGTAACATGGCTGACCCTGCGCTCTGACCCCTGCTTCTTAACATTCTGTGATATGCAAGGAAAATAATTTCACTATGCTGTAAAGCAGACGTATCTGGATTTATATTGACAACAGAGATAGTTCATTAATTCTCTGCATGCAGTAGTGGCAAAAATGATTTCCATAACACCTGCTGTGTATTATTGTATTTCACTTATTAGTTGTGCTAATTGCAATTGGCTTGTTAAGTTAACGTATGGCACAAATGTGTAGCAGAACCTTTACTTTCTGAAACTGGAGTGTCCTCCTCTGCAAAAAATGACTGAAACTAGGGATTGTGCAAGTGAATTGTAAGTCAGGGGCAGTGGTGGCTCAAATGGTTAATGCCCTGTGTTACTACATTACTATTGGAAGTTTGGAGGTTCAATTCCCAGCACTGCCAAGTTGCTACTGTTGAGCACTTGAACAAGGCCCTTAACCCTGTCTGCTCCAGGGGTGCTGTATCCTGGCTGACCCTGCGCTCTGACCTCAGCTTCCTAACCGGGATATTAAAAAAAATTCACTGTGCTGTAAAGTACATGTGACAAGTAATTTAATCGTAACTTCCATGTGCAAATATCTGTACATGATCTTCAGGAAGCAATCAAGCAGGCATGGATTAACCAATTCCCCCAACAGTACTGCAGATGTCTTTTTGACTCTATGCTCAGCTGTGTCCAGCAGGTTTTGAACTATAAAGGACTTCATACTAAATATTCATTGTTTCATAGCAATTTCATAGCATAAAACAACAAATTATTCTTATTATCTTGGTTGTCATTGTTTCAAAAATGTAAGAATGCCATTTAAACTTTGAAATGCACTTTTGTCTCAATACTTTTGGCAACCACTGTAGATCAGCATATTTATTTCAGACACTTTGATAATGAACAATGAAAATAACAGATACACATATAATACAAAAATAACAGATAACTTACAGTACATACTTACATTTTGTTACATTTTACAAACTGTTTGATAATGTATCTTTATTTTTTATGTGCTGTAAATGTTTGAACAAATAAACTTGATTAGTGAATTATCCCTCCAGGTAGTTTACTTTTAGAGTCAAATGTAGACTATTATATTTACACCCTCCAGAATTAATATAGTTGCAAGCAACGATGACGGGCTCGAGCACCCTGTGCCATCGCATCCCGGGTGCACAACCTGTGTGTTATTTGACCGTGTTAAGACCTACAAAAAGCCATCAACACCCGGGTTCACCGCACATGTCACACACTATACAGTATAGGGCTGATTAGGGTTTTGGTGTGTGTGTGTGTGAGACATGTGGGTGTGTCAGTCTGTGTGTGATGAGTAAATGTGTTTGTGCATGTTTGTGTGTGTGGTGTGTGTCTGCGTGTTAACATTTGTGATGTGTGTGTTAGTATGTGTGATGTGTGTGTGAGACATTGTTAGTGTGTGTGTGTGTGTGTGTTTCTGCGTGCATGCGTGTGTGTGAGAGAGATGTGAGTGTGTGAGTGTTAACATTTGTGATGTGTGTATGTGTGTGATATATGGTGTGTTTGTGCGTGTATGTGTGTATGAGTGTGTAAGTGCGTGTGTGTGAGTGTGAGAGTGCATTTGTGATGTGTATGTGTGTACAATAGGCCACAGATGCTGGAAGAAAAGCATCACACTGTGATGTTACTCAATGTGATGTCACTAAACGTGATGTCACTGAACGTGTCACTGAATATAATGTCACTCAATATAATGCCACACAGAAAGTTATTAATCACTTTTCAGCGTAAGTTTAAGGCATCGTCACGGCTGTTAAGATAACAAAAATAACTCTACAATTTTGCATCCTCCATGTCTTTAGATCCCACAGGCGCCGTTTGGTTACGATCGTATAAATTCCCTAGGAGGAGTATATCAAAATTTTTGTGCATTTAATTTATGCAACTAGTTCTATATTTGGAAATACCTTACTGTGCGTTTGTGGATCTTACTTTCTTTTTGTGGAAGTTTATTTGTATATTACGCAACAAAAATACTCATGAAAAGCATATAATTTCTGGAACAAAGTTTCATGCAGTGTAAATGATAATGAGATGATTAATAAATAGTTGTCTATTTTATGCAATTGCATACACTCACCTTCCACTTTTGCTATACATACAGCTGTACACTTATGCAAAATAATTCATGAATGTGCAGGTCAAGAGCTTTACACTTTACACAGTTAATGTTCATAGCAAACATCAGGCTGGAAATCAATGGGGGAAGGAAGTGTTGTAAATCTTGGTGACATTAAAAATGGCATGGATGTTGGTGCCTAATAAGATACTTTACATACAGTATTTCAGAACCCACTGATCTTATAACTTTGAGTGAGCTGCGGTTATTTGGATGGAAACATCTTGTTTATAAGAGAGGTCAGGGGAAAATGGCCAGATCATTTAAATCTGCCAGAAAGGACATCTCAAATAATCACTATTTACAACTGTGAGAAAAACATCTAGACAAACTTTTGCACAGTGCCACAATAATGTTTTTATTTTTTTTTTTATCTTTGTTCAATTTATGATATAAAAAGTAACTATACACCAATGTTTGCTGAAATTCTTTTCCATTTCCAAGAGAGACTGTGTTAACATCTTTTCAATAAAAAAAAATCACCAAAATCTGTTATTTATTAAGGGGTGCCTAAACTTTTGCATAAGACTGTAACCCGAGTAAATACAAAACGCAGTTTTTATTTTTAGTTTTCATTTATTAAGCGAAAAAAGCTGTCCAAACCTACCTTCTTCTTTGTCTTTCAGCTATTCCTTTTCAGGGGTCACCACAGCGAATCATCTGCCTCCATCTAACCCTATCCTCTGCATTCTCTTCTCTCACACCAACTAACTTCATGTCCTCTCTTACTGCATCCATAAATCTCCTCTTTGGTCTTTCTTTGGACCTCTTGCCTGGCAGTTCCAACCTCAACATCGTCATCTTTGCTACCTCTAGCTCTGCCTCCTGTCTTTTCTTCAGTGCCACTGTCTCTAAGCTGTAGAGCATTGCTGGTCTCACCACTGTCTTGTACACCTTTCCATTCTTTCTCGCTGATACTTTTTTGTCGCATAACACACCTGACACTTTTCTCCATCCATTCCAACCTGCCTGTACACGCCTCTTCACCTCCTTTGCACACACTCCGTTGCTCTGAACCGTTGACCCCAAGTACTTAAAGTCCTGCACCCTCTTTACCTCTGCTCCCTGTAGCCTTACCATTCCACTTCACACAATTCCTCTAATTTACACACATGTTTTCTGTCTTGCTACGGCGAACCTTTATTCCTCTGCTTTCCAGAGCGTACGGCCACCTCTCTAGATTTTTCTCCACTTGTTTCCTGCTCTCGTTACAAAGCACAATGTCATCTGCAAACATCATTGTCCATGGAGACTCCTGTCTAACCTTATTTGTCATCATGTCCTTTACCATAGAAAACAAAAAAGGGCTCAGAGCCGATCCTTGATGCAGACCCATCTCCACCTTGAACTCTTCTGTCACACCTACAGTACATCTCACCACTGTCTTACAGTTTTCATACATGTCCTGCACCACTCTAACATACTTCTCTGCCACTCCAGACTTCCTCTCTCCAACACCACAGCTCCTCTCTCGGCACCCTGTCATACGCTTTCTCTAAATCTACAAAGACACAATGCAACTCCCTATTAACTTCTCTGTAATTCTCCATCAGCATCCTCAAAGCAAATACTGCATCTGTTATACACTTTCTAGGCATGAAATTATATTGCTGCTCACCTTTGCCCTTAACCTAGCTTCCACTAATCTTTCCCAAAGCTTCATTGTATGGCTTATCAGCTTTATTCCTCTGTAGTTGCCACTGCTCTGCACATCCCCCTTGTTCTTACACTTCTCCTCCATTCCTCTGGGATCCTCTTACTCTCCAAAATCTTGTTTAACAGACTAGTCCAAACCTACCTGGCCCTATGTGAAACAGTAACTGACCCTAAACCTAATAACTACAATCTACTTCCTCCTAATCTAACAACTGCAATCGAGCGTTAATTCCAGAGGCACTGGAGGATTTTCAAGCATGAACGGCTTGTTTAAGGTCATTTCAATTGGACTCTAGTCCAGATTTTGACTAGGCCACTCCAAAACCTTTTTTTTTCCTTTTGAGCCATTCAGAGGTGGACCTGCTGGGTGTTTCGATTCATTGTCCAGCTGCATAATCCCAGTGTGGTTCACCACAAACTGATGGCCGGACATTCTTCTTCAGGATCTTCTTCAGGAGCACGGAATTCATGTTTCCATTAATTATGGCAAGTTGGCCAGGTCCTGAAGCTGAAAAGCAGCCCCAGACTATCACACTACCATCACCATGTTAGACTGTTTGTACATGATGTACAGTATGATGTTCTTTTTATGAAATGTTATGTTAGTTTTAAGCCAGATGCTATGGGACGCACACCTTCCAAAAAGTTCAACTTTTGTCTCATCAGTTCACAGAACATTTGCCCAAAAGTCTTGAGGATAATCAAGATATTGTTTGGCAAATGTGGGACGAGTCTTCATGTTCTTTTTGGCTTTAGCCTTGCAACTCTCCCATGGATGCCATTTTTGCCCAGACACTTTATTATTGTTGAATCATGGACATGAACTTGACTTAGGGAAGTGAGGCCTGCAGTTCTTTAGATGTTGTTTTGGGTTCTTTAATAAGGAATCTGTTACTCCATTCCCTTTTTACATATAGAGTCAGGTAGGTTTGGACAGTTTTTTTCCCTTAATAAATGAAATCATCATTTAAAACTGCATTATGTATTTACTCAGGTTATCTTTACAGAATGAGATTAAGAATAATCTCATTCATTTATGTCTGACAAATACGCAAAAAATAAAAATTCAGGATGGGGGCAAATCGTTTTTCACAGCACTTTTGGTGGGGTGGTGAAGGGGTGGCAAAACGTTTTTGTGAGAGTGGCGTGGGAGGTCGGTTTACAGTGAGGGAGGTGTGTATAAATGAATAAATAAATAAATAAATATTTTTCAATTGCAGCATACATGTATTGATTACTGATTTTACATTTGATACATGTGGAAAAAAACACTTACCATAAAAAACAATTTTACTTATTGAAATTTGTGTGGGGATAGGCTCCAGGCCCCCTGCGACCCTGAATACAGGATAAAGCGGTATAGATGATGAGTGAGTAAAATTTGTGTTACTGCACTAAAACTTTTATGACCAGAGAAGAAAATCATGCTATGATGTCCAACTGCAACTACAGTAGGATCATCTTCACCTGCCACACATCATCCCCTGCTTCTGTTCATCACTCTGATTCAGTTGCACCCTCATCTTCATCTCTCACATTCATTTCTACATCCCTTCCCTCATTTCCTTATTTCAATCATCTGTGTTCTTCTTCTTTTTAATCAATCAGTGAGCAAACAATTGTAAAACATCCTTAATGGTAAATCTGAAATACTACAATTAAAAATAGAGGTGGCTGCAATGTAACTACAAAATGTTTACACAAACCATTTGGTTATATTATTAAGAGAAAATCTAATAAATTGTAGCAGTTATTGTAAAAAAAAACTTCAGTGCAGAAGTAAAACTTACCCTCAACAGTAACATAAAAACCGATGTCATCAGACCAGGATTTGTCTTCAATGAGACATTGATATTGTCCTTCATCAGAGACTCTGAGAGCTGAGAGTTTGAGTGAAGCGTTGCCTTTCTGTAGCTCCTCTTTAAACAGTGATGTTCTCCCTCTGTAGGATTCAGCCTGATCTTCATTTCTGTCTTTGTGATCCTCATAGAGATGCACTAATGAGCCTCCCACATCTAGCCTAGCCCATTGCACTCTCATGTCCACAGCGCTGGTGCTGGGTTTGATAAAACAGGGCAGAATCAGGTCTTTACCAGCTACAGCATGAAGAGGAGCATCTGGACCAAACACCTGTAAACTCTCTGTAACACAAATGCTATATATCACTATACACTTTTAATGTGTATTCATATTCACTATGGGTTATGGTGTCAAAATGTAAAGCCTTTAAAAGAAATAAATAAATAAAATCCCATAATATGTTCCTGTCTCAGAAACCTACAGTATGTTAATATATTACAATAGTTACATTTGTCGTGGGCAATTCTTTCCCAGACCACAAAAGACACCATCACGCACATTTCTGAATTTTTCCCTCTGTTGTCTGTGTAATTAATTGTTTTATGTTTCCCTAATTAGTTCTCTTATAGCATTTTTCTTTAACTCCAGTCCTGCAGGACCACTGCCCTGCACTTTATAGTGCTTTCTCAGCTCCGAGCACACCTGATTTAACTAAAGAACTAATTAACAGCCTATTATTTAAAGTTAGTGTAGTACTCGGGAAAACACAGGAAAAACACTAATATATGCAGGGCATTGGTTCTACAGGAATAAGAACTGAGAACCAATGCCTTACAGCAGTTCTGTCATTTACACCTTTCTGCCATTTGTCATGTTTCTCTGAGTGGTGAGACACACACCAGGGCTCAGTTACAGAGATACACATCACTGTTTACAAGAACAGAAACGGCTTTTACAATAATTAATGTACAACACTATCGATAAAACTTGACGTGTGAAAACAACCTTAGAATTCAGAGTATGTTGCTTACAACACACACACACACACACACACACACACACACACACACACACACACACACACACAGAGAGAGAGAGAGAGTTTTCATACTGTACCTGATTGAAGATCCATAAAGCTGTAGAGAATCTGGAGAGTCAGAAACATCAACGAAAGACAGTTTGTCATTATTGCTAAATAATATTTAACAAATTACTGTACTAAGTGTGTACTAAGAACAATGAAGTAAAAAAACACCCAAGTCTGTTTGTTCTGAAATGCAGTATCAGTTTGATGTACTGCACTTTCGTTTGTGTAACCTGTCTAACCTGTTTCTTTTTTTTTTAATGGCAAGTCTCAACTCACATTAATTAAAGTATGCTATGACTTATGGTTGTGTCTTTGAGACAGTTGTGATTGACTGAGTTTGCAATACTGAACCTAAATTTTTCAATTTCTTAAAAACAAATTCATTCACTCATCGTCTGTACTGCTTTATCCTATGTACAGGGTCGCAGGGGCCTGGAGCCTATGCCAGGAGACCTACGGCACGAGGCCAGTCCATTGCTGGGCACACACTCATACACACTCTCACATGTTCATTCACACACGATGGGCAATTTGGGAACTCCAATTAGCATGTCTTTAGACTGTGGAAGGTAACCAGAGTACTGTAGAACATGCAAACTCCATGCACACAGACCCAAGGTGGGAATTGAACCTGGACCCTGGAGGTGCAAGGCGACAGGGCTAACCACTACGCCACTGTGCTGTCTACATAGTATTATTATTATTATTATTATTATTGTTTAATTGTGAGTATTTATTTATTCATTTCATTATTGGTTCTTTAATTGGGATGTTGGTTATAAGAGCAATGCCTTTTTTCCTCCTGTATGTATATGTATTTTACCAATGGATTACCCATTTTTTACAATTATATTTAAAACATTTAGCAGATACAGTACGCTTGTGATGCACACAAAATTACCATCACATTTTTGTGCTAAAATGTTATTTTGTGCAGTGTGTGTTTTTAGGGAAAACATGAATTTGCCCTATAATGATCGAGCATCAGGGACGTTATTCTGTGAAATTTGCCATGTTGAGTAATACATATCTGCTAAATGTCCATAATTCATCTGTGCTAGAAGTCATATGCTCTTTGTTTCAGTATCATTATCTGTATTTAACTGTATTTGTAATCATGGGAAGATGTTGTTGCATCAGCACATCATATGACTGCAATGGTTTAAAAAAAAGTATACGCTGAAATGGATGATTATAACTTTGTCTCATAATCTGTAGCCTACTAATGGATTAACAGTAGCAGAAGCATTGTTAACGTATTCCTAACAAATCAAAGACAAAGGCAATAAATCCATGTTCATTTATGTATCTACTCAGGTCATGCCCCTTCAGTATGATAGGTACGTGGTGAAAAGTTACTGTGTTGTCTATTTATGTCACAGTCATTTTTTTGTGCATCACAAATGTATCTGCTAAATGTTGTCAATGAACATTTAAAAAATAATTAAAATAGGTTGAAATTTTAATTAAAATTATAATTACAATTTCATTAACTATCTTTTAGATTCAAGCTGGAGATCATTTACACCAAACCAAACCATAGTGGTGCTCCATGCTCTCTGAAGTGATATTTACTGTACACTAAAATGTAAATCCAAATGATCTGCTGCCAACGTCCTGGTGCCAGATACCACAACACTCCCACCTGACCTCCAGAGGTCTTTTGGTGTCCCCAAGGGGCCAGAGCTGCTAAGGTGGCACAAGGGGTCAGGTTAATTTTACTGTACTTTTCATGTACTATAAATGAAAGAGGCTTTCTACCCTCTCATATGGATTTTTTAGAAGATATCTTACCAAATATTTGGTTAAATGTTTGCATGTAATATGTTGTTAAGGTGTTTTTATGTTAATAAGTGCACATTATTGTTTTATTTTTACTATATCTATTATTTTTACTCTAAGATGTTCCACCCCAAAGTTTAAGATAAGTCTACTTGACCTCCGTGTTTTTGGGCAAGAATACTTAATAATAGGTTTCTTTGGTATCTCTTGATCAAAATATTAACTGCAAGCACAGGCCAAAGTGTACCTAAAGCTTTCTGTATACTTGTTAGTGTAAGCTATGTATACTTAAATTCAATTTTGTTTATTTAATAATAAACAAAAGTATCATGTTCATGAACTTAAACTGGAATAATGCTTACTTATGTAATGGAAAAAAAAATCACATTTTAATCATGTATTAATTCTGATCTTTGTAGTAAGTGTGTCACGTAGACTATAGAAGCTTTAAACCTGTCTGATGAAACATAGAAACACAAGGCAGAAAATATAACAGAAACAAACTGATTGTAGTTACTTCTGGATAAATGATAAGGCGAGGACTTCTGGTCTGGGTCAGATAAAGAGTCGTGAGTTTGAATGTAGGAACTTTATGTACAGGGCGTTGATTATGTTAACAGAGATGTTTGTGTATAAAATGGGACAGCAGAGAGTAAGAGATCACCTTTCTCCATGATGCAACTGTTTGCTGTATGAGACTGGTCCTTCTGCAGAACTTTAAATAAAACCTTTGTTATTTTGCTCTTACCCAGTGTATGAATTA
>JAOTRS010114828.1:0-17962 GCA_028565755.1 Dinotopterus cunningtoni
TGTTGCTTTTATGAAATCAATGAACTGCTACAGAGAAAAAACAAAATTTTATTTCTGCATGCAACAAAAAACATTTTGAACTCCGAAAAAATTAGACTGGGTCGAAGGTTACTTATAAATAAAATACTCAATATCTATTTGAGACCTCCTCGTATTTATAAAATAAAAAGCCAAACTTGCTGTCTGCTTCTGTGTGCCGTCATCAATTTATCGCACGTACTGAAGCGTGCAGTCAGTTGTCAACCTGAATCAGGCCGGTGATTGGTATACTGCTGAATGCTGAGTGGCTGGAACAGACGAGAGGGAAAATGAGGTCTCTGCTGAGGCTGTTATGTAAACAAGCAATTTTTAAATTATTTATTTAGGGAATTTTGCAGTCTGTCGCACTAAATTATTTGCTTGCATTTCTTTCATTTTGCACAGTTCTGTATATTTCTTACAGGTTTTAAAGTATTAAAAATTACTTAAGCTTATGCTTTGAAATGCTATATAACTTGTATGGGTTTTTTTTATTGTCATGTCTCATATGAAGTGATAATCTTTTCTCCCATTTCCAATGAGAAGAGTTAATGCATCAACTGCACATACAGTAAATCAGAAGCGGTAGAAGAAGCGATCTCCATTTCCTGCAGAACCCGTTTATATATATTTTAAGGAATTATTTACTTTTATTTAATTTAACATTTAAAAGTTACCTAATTAGTTAAAAACATGTGAAATGATTCTGAATTGAAAACTGAATCGACCGTCGAAAGATTAAGTAAATTGCATAACCGATTATATCACCCAGCAATAACGATGATGTGAAGTTGAATTAAAATTAAAAATGTTCTCGACTTTGCTCACATGCCACAACTGCTCATCACATTCAGATTTTAAACTTGCAAAGAATTTGTGTTCATTGTTAATGACCTAGCTCAGTATAAGATTAAAACTTTTTAAATTTGTCATCAAAATGCTTAATCACGACTCTGCATGACCTAAAAATGTAATTTTTAGAAAATTTATTTTATTAAATTAATTAATTTTATTAATTAATTTTAGAAATGTAAACAATCAACTGGAAAAATAGAACTATGCTGAAGATCAAATTAAATTTACACTCTTAAAATACACTTTAACTCTCTGGTGACTTTTGTAGAGGAAAGGCGATGTGCTTTTCCATCTGCTTTGCTCTGATTGTCTGAACATGAGGTACAGTACACCCGTGACATATTGGATGTTGGAGTTTTTTAAAGACCGGGTGGACAAGCAACATGAAGTCCTGATATCGACCCTGTTTGTAATAAACTTTTTATTTTGTGTTTTTTCTCCCTCAGACCCCTATTGTGGAGAAAATCTGCACTATCGCAAAAAAGGTTTACGGAGCGGATGACATCGAGTTATCGCCCGAAGCACGAGCTAAAATTGACTATTACACACAGCAGGTGAGACGATTTCAACAAAGGAAATCTCTGCAAAACAAATTATGTATTATATATATAGTTTATTTATACCCAGCTTGATATGTCCTCATTTCTACGTAAGCTACATATTATATGTGAAATTTCATACAGTGTGTTGTCTCACAGGGCTTTGACACGCTACCCATCTGCATGGCCAAAACCCACCTGTCTCTCTCACACATGCCTGAGAAAAAGGGCGTGCCCACCGGCTTCACCCTGCCAATCAGAGATGTCCGTGCCAGCATAGGGGCGGGGTTTATTTACCCGCTGGTTGGAACAGTGAGTATCAAACTTCGTAGCTAAAGTGGTGTTTTGTTTTTGTGTGCAGGTTAATTTGTTTTATTTTTACTTTACAGCAGTGATTCCATCAGTGTGTCGCTCAATCGAGTGTCATTAGAGAGATTTCTTGTTTATTTTTCCGTTTCCGTTGTGTGCGCGCATTTGTGTGAAAAGAGTGGAGGAAGGGTAACTGTGTAAGACGAAAAGGGGGAGAGGGGGGGGCTCATTACTTTAGCTTCACACACACACACACATAAACATACACATATTTTGTGTTAATTATTTTTGTGTGTTAATTTTTTTGGGCTGTGGAACAAATAATTTAAGTTTCCATTATTTTTTATGGGAAAATTTGATTTGGTTTACGAGTGTTTTGAAATGCGAGTCCACTTCCGGAACAAATTATGCTCGTAATCCAAGGTTCCATTGTAGTGTTTTATGAATTGACGAAGAATTAAGGAAGAATTAATGTCACATGCAGAGTTCAGAATGCAGCATAAGAATGTCACTCTGGATAACAGCGTCTGTCAAATCCATTAAATACCCGGGGTGAGAATTTTGATTTAACACAGTTCTAAGTGTAAAAAACTCATTTTATTTCTCTATATAACTTCCGGCTACACTAATGCACTCATCCCAGTGTTTCATTAAGGTAGAAAGTTTTCTCAGTTCAAGCCATGATCAGACTGCCTTTTCCTGATTCCCATCTGAAACGCTGGCCTCCCAGGAACTCCTTTGATGGCCTAAACTTGTGGAAATGGCTTGGAGCAAGGTCAGGACTGTACGGGGGATGTGGCAATAACAGCATGCGAGTTTTATGGAATAAACGTTGTCTTTTTTGTTCTTCATCCCTTCTCTTAAAAGCATCTGTATTACCCGGGCTGGCTCTTTCGACAGTAACTGAAGTCGGTTATTATTGTTGCTCTAGTTAATTGGTTCCAGGTTTCGAGTTAAACTTGTGATCTCTAAAGTGCGCGTGTTTTTGCTCCTATTTTAATGAACTTTTATTAAGGCAGATTAGGGGCCGGAACACTTTTTAAAAACAACATTCTGTGTTTTCTGTGTCCGCTTAAAATCCCATGACTCTGGAGTGACTGTGTACCTTTATAACATTAGGACATCGGGGACACTGTCCTGCTTTCCCGTCCTGCTTCCCTCAAACGCAGCTGAAAGACCTCCGGCATCTCCGTCCCTCTGTTCAGACCCTCGGCATGACTGGAATCTTCATAGTTTCATGGATTGTTTACATTTTTTTCCTCACTCCTTTATCTTTTTTTTTTTTTTTAAACATTCAAACATTTTAAACACTCGATGTGATGCTGCCGTTTGTTCTTTGGCGAAAGAAAGAAAAAAAAAAACGAAGCAGCTTGCGTTTCCCAGAATTGGCTGCAGTTCAGCTTCCTGACGTTTCGTTCTCGTGCCGTGCTCACTTTATAGCAATTTATTTAATTAGCTGAGCTGTAACTCAGACAGGAAGACTGCTGGTTTGTTGTTTTGTCTGCGAGAGATAATTTAAGAGAGAGCCATAGTGTTAAATCCATAGGAAGTCATTTTTTCATGGGTTCAAACTTTTTAAAGCGTAATAAATCTCCATGCAATGCTGCATTTTGACGCTCTGCAATTTGAATGAAAAGTTTGAGAGTCCGCAAGATCGGCTTGGTGCTTTTTATCAGTGTGTGGTAGCTTTTCCTTGGTTGCCTTGACAACGAGCCACGCCCTTCATTTTAACACTTCATACATTGTAAGGGTGCGCTTCTTCAAAGACTCGTTAAAAAAGGGTGTGTGAACTGAAGAAGGTTTCTGACATTTGAATGCAAGGAGTTGAATAAGATTTGCCTAGTACGGAATCACTTTCAAGCGAACTCGGATATTCGATAAAGCTTGAGTATGAACCATAACAAGCTGACATATTTTGAGGAATTGTTTTAAGAGATCATGATACTAAATAATAAAATTAGGCAAATGTTCAAGCAGGATTTCTACAAAGGTATTAGCTGCCAAATTTATTTTCTCTCTGTTCTGGGAATACATTAAAGACTAGGTTAGCAGTTTTGGCAAACTGGTATTAGGAAGAAGATTGTGTCGCAGCTTTTAGGAAGATTGACTGTGAATTGCCAGGATAATACTACCTCTGCCAGGAGAATAAAGAGAGACTTCAGATTCTTTTAAATCTGTCTTAAATCCAAATTTAAGCTGCATGTAGGGACATTACCATACGGACAAAACATGGTATCAGTGATAAAAGTGTCTCACCTAGGTGAAAAAGTGTACTTTCAGATTGGATCATATAACACTATTTTTCATAATACTTAATGCTTCTTATCTCCTGATCCATGCTAATTTTTTTGTAAATGTACATACACATTTATATTTTTATCAGATCAAAAGAAACACATTTGCTGAATACAATTTCATTCCCTTTTATGTTTTAGAATCCGGAACTTTTTTGAATTCAAATCTTTCAACGATCTTAACTGTCATTCAGATGAAACTCGGCCAATTTAGATTTCACATGTAAAGACATAAACCTAAAAAAGTGTATCATTCTAAAACACTAAATTGTTAAGATAATGCAACATGAATTAGACATGGTTACGGACACTACAGATTTTTCGCTTTTTAAGATTTTACCAAAAAACATCTCTTTTTTTTATTTAAGCAACAATTTTTACAGGTCATATGCTTCTAGAAGCTTACACCAATTTTGGTATCAATACTCATAAAGAAATATAAATAATTAGCATTTTATAGTATTATTATAGTTTGTATAGTACGTATGTCCAAAAATATATATATATTATGCACAAATTTACTTTTTAAGGCATTAGGCGTTTTAAGGAAGGCTGGTCTGGAAAATTGGCTTTAAGAGGCGGGGCAAAAGAGGGAGAATGAATCCTAGAGGTGGCGGTAATGTAACCTACTGGATTCCAGCTGTTGAAGAAGATGCATGAGACTGATGAGACCAGTAGCACATTTTTAATAAGTTTAGGTTTTACTGCATAATGTTCTTCGTCTTTTGATGTTTATTCATGTTTTATTTATTTCATATAGTGTACGCAGCTGGACAAAGCTCAAAGCTCAACATGTCAGTCATCACGCTACTATACTGTAGCGGATTTGACTTGTTGTCATGAAGGGTGCCAGTAATTCCGGATGTTTTATAAATTTTTCACACTTTTCATTAGAAATATGGGTAGATTATATATCGATTATTTTATGTAGCAATACACTGACTTCAAAATCATTAAAAAATGATGTCTGATTTATATATGTTTGCATGTAAAATGAAAAACAAATTTGCAGTTCCTCTATAATCCTACAGGTGGAGCACTCTAAACTATTCACACATTGGCAGGATGTTTGTTTAGAATTGTTACAGAATCAGAAAAAAAATTAATATTAGATCTGGATGTTTATATAATCATGATATTTAAAGAATCGCAATACAAATTAAACTGATACGTAAGTATTATGATTATATCGTATCAGGTGACCCCTGTGAGTCCCATCCCTTCTCCTCATACTGTTTGTGTCGCTCTCCCTCCTTAGGGATGTGAACTGTACAAAATATCTTGAATGGAATTCATTCCCATGTTTTATTTTTAGCTCGTAATCATGTGATAAGCTGTGCATGTGTGTGTGTGTGTGGCTGTGTGGTTGTCCATTGTTTAGTGTTGATGTAATAAAATATAATTCTGTTACAAAATGGACGTCTTTAATCAGATTTAAACAAACCAGATGCACATCAAGCGGCTCGTGGTGGATTATACAGAGAGCTGAGATGTTTTTTGTGTTGTGTACAGGTTCAATGTTGAGTGATATAATACGGAAAAGAAACTCTTGTGTGAAATAGTGTGTAGAAGTGTGTGTGCGTGTCACTGTGCAGTATTATGTGTTTGTGTGATAGAGAGAGAGAAAGAAGGGAGGCCTGAGATTGAGGATGTAAGTGGATGATGTCAGGCCTCAGATATGTGAGGGAGGGTCGAGTCGAGTCGAAGAACAATGAGCAACTCGAGGACTTCCGCTTCCAGGAGGTTTTATTATCTCTGTCCACGAGAACAGTCGTGCCGGAGCACGCCCGAAATCGGTGAAACGGTCACGTCAAAGTGCCACACGCGAGCCGTTGTAGAAGTTCAACACGCTCTGGGATGTACATCACTGTGGATGATATTACACCTGTTTCACTTCATCTCCAAAAGTATTGAGCCAAAAGAGAAGTTCAGTGTTTTAATAATAAAAGAAAGAAAACTAAGTTCATGCAAATAATTAGTATCTTTTTTTTTTTTTTGAAACCCACTGGATCCGACTGGGCGTGAGTCTGCAGTACTCTGGAGTCACTTCCTCAATCCATGTGAAGATCATGTACAGAGATTTTCCCCCTGAAGTTCACAATTCACTTGAGACTTCCCAGGTTTTGCCATTTTTTGTACAGACGTGGACACCACAGCGTCAGAAAGTAAAAGTCTCATTGGTGACATCTCCTGTTTTGTGCACAGGGAGAACTACAGTAGAATACATGGCACATGTTATTTTAATACTTTTGGCCACCTCGGTATACCCCATATATTCATATTCATGTTAAAATATGAAAAAGAAGCAACTACGTATTGAATCTAAAAACAATAAACATTTCACTGAAATTTAACTGAATTCATTTATTATATTGTTTGTAGTTTAACTATATAATTGTCAAGACTGGAAAAGCAGAGAAATTTTCTTGGAAGATTAAGCTGACATTTCCTTCTTGTAATGAAATAATCATCCATTTATCCATCCAACCATTATGTATAGCGCTTAGTCCAGTTCAGGGTCACGGTCGTGGCAGGAGAAGCAGCGATCTCGAGACATCCCTGTCTCCAACAACTTCCTCCAGCACCTCCTGGGGGACCACTAACCCCTCCCCAGGTCAGCCCAGATCCGTGATATAATCTCTCCAGCGTGTCCTATCTGGCTGTGCCTGGTGCACCTCAAACGGGAAGTCATCCAGGGGATGATCTTACCAGGTGTCCAAAGCACCTCAATTGGCTCTTCTTGCTGTGGAGAAGCAGGTTTGCTCTGAGCTGCTTCTGGATTAACAAACTTCTCACCCGATCTGGGAAAAGAAGTCCAACCACTTTTTGAAGGACATTTATTTCAACCGCTTGTTTTTTTCATGATCTTGTTCCTCTGTTATTACCCAAAGTTCATGACCATAGGTGATGGTAGGGACGTTGACCGAATGGTTAATCGAGAGTTGTTCAGCTCCCTCTTCACCACCCGAGGTTCGGTACGTCAACTGCATCAATGCAGAAGCTACAGTAGAACCGACCTACAGTTAATCTCATGATCCCCTTTTCTGAGATACCTAAACACCTTCACTTGTAATGGGTTCTTCCCCTTACCTTCTTGACCTCAGGCTTTGTCATTTGTGTTCTCTAATCCCCAGGGGTGTGTCGTCTTGAGGTAAATGCTCCAGGTGGGACCTTCCAAGGTGAACAGGTCTGGGATTACGATCCAGACAGACATGATCCATAAAAGCCACTATAAATAAGAGTGAAAAAACCTCTGATACCCTGGACCTGCCCCCCAGGACTTGCCCCTGGAGCCAGAACTGAGGCAACCTTGAAGTTTGCCAGTGGGTGCCTGGTGCCCACAAAACCCGGTCGGGTACAGCCTGAAAAAACAAAGTGGATGGGTAGTGTGGACCCACTACCCACAAGGGCTGCGGGTGTCTTTCTGTTTTTGACAATGGAAACTGGTTCTTGAATAATCATCATAAAATTATTTAATTTAATTCATTTAATATATAATTTACTCTTGGGATGTTGTGTGTGTGTGTATATGTGCGTTTCTGTTTCTAAGTACAGACCCCACTCCATCCTGTCTTTCTAGCACTCAAGTGCCAAATGATTTATTATTTTAACATCATCTCCTTATTTACGTCTCCACACAATAGCGCATTGTCTCACGCCATAAAAGAGCTTTTCCGTGTGTTTCCGTCTTCCAGATTAGAGCTCGAGCTCAGACTTCATGAACAGTTCCACCATTGTTTTATTTTTTTACTCTTTGCTTCATGGTAATTGTCTCCGACGCTACATGCTGAGCTCCATCCTGAATACTTCTGCTCGAAATGATCTCGCAGCGTAGCGGGCTTTGTGTCCGAGCTGTAAGCAGAAATCAGGCGTGTGTCTCGGCCTCTTGTGTGTTTATAGAGTCTTTTAAAGGATTGAAATTTAATTTTTTTTTTTTTTGCCAAATGTAAACATGCTGGATATTGCTAGATATTACAAGAAAATAAATTGCAGTTACGAGCCTTAATGGATGCAGTAAGGGAACCTAAATGTTAACCGTAGATTAGGATTGGAACCACAAGAATTTGCAGTGTAGGAAAAATTATTTTTAAAATACACAGTGAAAGAATTGAGATGAATTTACGACTTCATCAGGTCACTCCACAGTCTGCATAACCCCTGACTAAGCCACGAAATCGCTCCTGAGCACAAGATGATAGAAATCCTTACGTCCAATGTCCTGCTCCTCGGCGTTACTCTAATCACGGAGGAAAAGTCTCGCACTCGGTGACGTCCAAATGCAAAACACGTCCGAGTTTCTCTACCCGAATCCCTTTCATCATACACAAGCCCTAATTCTCCTGCCTAATTCGTTTATTTTGTTTATTTTTAACCCGTGTCCTGGAGCAATGCAGAAATGGTGGAGGCGCAGTGTCTCCTGACAGGAAATTGCTCGTTAACCCAGCCCCTCCCCCGAGCTCGTTTACACTAATGAGCCTGTAAACAGTCTCCATGTCATTAGGAATGAGAGATAAGCCTTTGAAGATAATTGTCTTCTCCGTTTCTGTTTCAACAGAATCAATAAAGATCAGAAACATGACGGGGAATGGAGGAGGCAATTCCCGGATGAGGAGAGAGAAACTGTGCTGAGTTTTTTTTAGACTAATGGCTTATTTAATCGCTTAATTGCTCTTATGACACAACGCACTTATAATAAAAATCTCTTAGATTTGATGTACTTGCTTTTTCCCTGTAACATATTTTACCACCTTGCCCTTACTGTAAGAATTCATCAATACATCACACATCCCATTCCACGAAGATTTATTCCTCCTTTTTAGATATAAAGCTCTCCACTAAGGTGTTGGCGTCTGGCTGTTGGGATTTATAGTCGTTTGGCTACAAGAGCATGTCCGGATGTCGAGGAGTCTCCAGTTCAGTCAGGGCTTCTGTGCAGATCTCTCGAGTTCCTCTGCCTTCATCAGCCTTGACTTTATTTTAGGAAATGATACTCTGGTGTGGCTACATTTTGGAGAAGACCCGAAGGCAGGTGTGTGTTGGAACTGGTGCAGTCCATCGAAATGGTGCGGAAACGTTTGTGTTTACTTTCTAGTCATATCTTCATGTTTCCTGCAAAGATTCTGAAGCCAGTCTTCGAGAAATGCAGTAGAATACAATAGGAAATGTGAGAATTATGTGTAAATCTCCGCTGTCTTGTTTATGTAACAACCTGAGCAGCGACCTCATTTCCCCTCTCGTCCGTCTGTTCCAAACATCAGCATTCAGCATCAGCATTATACTCATCATCTGCACCTGTTTCTTACTGGTTCATTCCTTAAATAAAATACTATTTTATGATTAAATGATTCAACAAACAAAAACAAAAAAACATTCCTTGAGCGTTAAAGACTAGAGAGGCAAAAAAGTTCTTCAGGGACAACTATTCCTCAAGACCATGTTTAAAAAAAAAAAAAACAAGAAGGTCTGGAACTTTGGAAGAAGAAAAATATGACGAAATTGAGACGGGCCTCAAGTGTTTATTTAATGACGGCTATTTCTGCTCTGTCCAGGCTGCACGTGTTATCAGTCAGCTGAATACAGTTTGTTGTATTTTGACCTTGTTTTTATATAATCACATGAGAAAGTGATAACCTGGTTCAGAGTAGGTTTTTTTTTTTTTTGGACAAATGATCAGTTTCTTCGGACTGAAAGACATCAGCGGCGCAGGAACATTTACAGCTTTTCACATTCTTTAGTATGTTACGTCATGTTAATTAGACGGATTCCAGTTAGGGTGATGCAACTTCAAGGTTGCACTGGGAAACAGCCTTACTGACAAGCAAAAAAATGTGTGTCGCACCCAGTAACACGGTTCTAAACCTAGCCTTAAGACATACACCTACACCCTGGAACATGCAACATCCATTATAATAAAAATACTCTCTCACGTTTATCATCAATGCATGCATTTTATTAATCAGGATAAAAAGAAGAAGTGGAAGTGTTTTCTTATTGTGGAAAAGGATTTTCAGAGGTCTGTGATCGGCCACCCTGCCTAAATACACAGTTTACAAGGTCACATCTAAACATAATGCATTGTAGAATAAACAGAATTGGCTATCTGGTTACTTTTATGCCGTGCATCTAGGAAGATGGATCAGAAGTGACTGTAAATATTCAAATAAACAGGTTCATGTGGAGTACATGATTTGGGTTCTTTGCTCTTTTGAGACCAGCGATGAGACAGTAGAGACAGTGGCATTAAAAAAAAAGACATGAGGCAGAGCTGAGGATGTTGAGGTTCTCTTTGGGAGTGACCAAGATGGATAGGATCAAGAGTCCATCAGAGGGACAACCCATGTTAGATAAAGTCACAGAGGCCAGATTGAGGTGGTTTGGACATGTTCAGAGGAGAGATGGTGAATATATTGGTAGAAGGATGCTGAGGTTGGAGCTGCCAGGCAGGAGGTCTAGAGGAAGACCAAAGAGGAGATTTATGGATGTAGTGAGAGAGGACATGAAGATAGTTGGTGTGAGAGAAGAGGATGCAGACGAGAGGCTTAGATGGAGGCAAATGATTCGCTATGGTCGACCCCTGAAAGGGAACGACAAAGACAAAGGAGAAGCTTTTTTGCTCTAGCAAATAAACACGGCTAACAAGTGTGTGTTAGAGTTCTAGCTGAAATACCCCTCAGATAATGCTTTTTTTTATTTCATTAAACTCACCTCTCAGAAGAAGGACACGACATTTCATCATCAGTGTAAATGAGCTCCTGCCGAGCCACGCCCACCAGAGCTGCGCAGTGAACCGGGGGAGGGGTGTCTTTTTATATGAGGTCACATTAGGAAGGGAAATCTGATTTACAAATACAAAAAGCTGCCAAGGATTTTTTTTCCCACATCCTTATCACTTTAGACCCATCTGAATGTGTGAACGTCTAAACATGGCTAGAAATTAATTTTTCATTATGGGTGCCACTTAAATCAAAGTCGTTTTAAATTTTGGCTAAATCTGGACATTTAAGACATTTATATCATGATTCATCAGGGTATACAGTGGTGCTGAATGCATTCGAGCTGTCTCGGGTGTCTTTGTGTGTATTACTGAAATCGGTAATCAATGACCGGTTGTGTGCGTCTGACCTTTTTTGTCTTGTTGGAACAACTTCAGCTCTTCTGCTCGATAAAGGACATGACATTAAAAGGTTGTTGATTTGCCGGGCTTTTCTTGTGTCAGACCTGTTCGCGTCAATAATCGTACACAGGGTTTTTTGTGGTTGGTTTTCTTTTCAGTTAATTTGTCTGAGTTAATGAAGGACGTTAGTGAAGACTGGAATGCGAGGTTGTGTGGGTGTTACAGTGTGGCCAGAATCTGGCCGAATCTTTATATTCACAACACATCCTGAAAATATACAGATTTTTTTTTAAAAAAATTTATTTATCTTTCTCTCTAAAATGTATTTATGCTCTTTTGTAAACTTTAATTCTCTGGTTGTGGTGTACGCTGAGGAACATGAACAACCTGCATCAGGTGAACATAAGCAAAGCTGTTAGAGTTCATTATAATTCGGATTTTAATGAACGAATTGCAAATGTATCCTGTGATTGAATTACAATTTTAGGATTTATTTACACCGATATTAGACACATAAGATTAATCACCAGTAGCACTTTTGCACTAAATCCTGGGAAAGACTTCACCTCTTATGTATGTATGTAACATTGTCATTTCACACCATCATTATATATAGTGTCATTCCTTAACCTTTTTATTTGATACTTTTCATACTTATACTTCCTCTTTCATACTTTTGTTTTTTAACTGGATTTGGCATTGATAGGAAAAGAGCTACAGGTTAGAAAGTTCCCTAAATTTGGTTTTAACCCCTAAAATTGAGTTCCGCATCAAATCCTCAGATGTGTTCGCTCGTTTCAGCGTTGCAGTAATTATAGTAAAAGATCATCGATCGAACTCCAACAAGATCCGTTCAGTTTAAATCACCATTGTTTGTAGTATGGAGAAGAGACTCGCTGCTAACTCTCTATGGCAACAGTGAGAACAGGAAGGAACTTATTTTGCAAACAGATATTTTGTTCTTTAATAAATGAATCCCTGTGGTTTAATAAAAGGGGTAATAAAAGTGTAATACCGAGGTGATAAACTACAACGGCACCTCGGCATACAAATTTAATCCGTCTAGGAGGAATACTGGTGGAATTTCATATTGTAAAGCGAATTCTCCCATAGGAAATAATGTAAATGCAGATAATCCGTTCCAGCCGCTCAAAAATATTACAAATATAACCAATTTCCAACACCATAATCATATTTTTTGCATCTAAAAAACAATGAAAACATTTAGAAAAGACATGTAAATGAAGTAAAATATGGAATAAATAGACATTAAACGTCACTTAACCTTAATTTATGATTCCTCTTGGAACCGGCTGCTTTAAAAAACAAACTGAAAGCGGCTCCCTTTACTTCTTGCTACTGTCCTTGATAACATTCTTGGGCGCCATGGTGCTGTCTTCACTAAATCTTACACAAAATTAAAAAAAAATAAAAAAAACACAAAAAAAAATTTGCTCGTATGCTGAAAAGGCTTCATATGCTGAGACAAAGTTTGTATGCCGAGGAACCGCTGTACAGTGTAGTAGCAGTGACTTATCACACCACCCCGTGTGTTGTGTGTGTGTGGATCACTGAGAGAAATCTAAACGATCTTTTTCAACACTGAATCTTCTCTTGATGTTCTGATGTGTGTCCCGCAGATGAGCACCATGCCAGGCCTTCCGACACGACCCTGTTTCTACGACATCGACCTTGATCCCGTAACCGAGGAGATCTCGGGACTGTTTTAATCATCCACATGACCCATACACATACCTGCGCTCTCAACAGGTACGAAATACACCTTAAACATCATTTAAAGTGCTCTAGGTTAACTTCACTCATTTAATTTAATGTCACTTTTTCTGTTTCTTCTCCCGTAGCTGTCTCATGTAGGTTGATGGTGATGGATTGAGCAAATTGAGGCGGGCAACCCGTTCCTGCCTTTATAACGAATAGACGAGCAACGGATATTTCAAATACATCTGATCATCGCCTGTAGCTTTTTCATGCATTATTTACATATTTGCAAAGACAAGCCGAACTCTAGGTTGTTGTTTTTTTTGTTTGTTCTTTAGGAACTTCATTCATGTTTAGGTTTCAGACTTTTTTTTGTAAAAGCAGTTTGCTTTTACAGTATTTTTACTTTCTTTTAACCTTTTTATTTTTCTCTGGTTTATTGGATTATTTACAAGCACACTTCCTGGCCAAAAAAAAAAAGTTGCTGTTCCAGAAGGGTTTATATCAGGCAAAAAAAACAACTAAGGAGTCTGATTGACCCTGCTTGACCGTATGTGGCAATAAAATAAAGTCATCTGACGACCTGAATGTACTGAATGACCAGCTTATCACATCTTTCAACATTCCTCCCTGATGGCACGGCCATATTCCAGCATTCCAATTAAGAACATTTAAATTACACCAAAATAAAATAAAATAAAACATTCCTGTCTGAATTTAATCTAAACTGGTTTTGGATGGTTTGTTTTTCTGCTAACACTACTGTCGTTGCACAACTGCTGTCATTACCTTTGCTGCTGCCATGACATGCTTTTGTATGTCTTATGAAAATAAATACAGAATAATCTGTTAGCTTTGTTTTTGGGTGGTGTTTAAAGCTTGATGTTTGGCACTTGTGCCGTTAAAGACTAGTTCACAACTTTTGCTACAAATCACTATGATGTATCAGGAAGTATCAGGGCTTGCCATGGCTCACACACACTCTCACGATGATTAGCAGTGAAACGCTAAGGTGAAATACTGTGGCGATTCGAAAAGGCAAAGAAAAACTTGAAATTTGTTATAGTAAGACTACACAAAAGATCTGAAATTGTGCTGTAAGGAGGTATGGATCCATATGGAGAGAGCTTTGATAACTAAAGACGTTCTATAGAGGGATTTTATATACACGGCTCTGTAAAAAAATGAGAGCACTGCAAAATAATCAGTTTCTTATGGTTTGGTTCATGTTTTGGGGAGATGAACCGTTTTGTTTCATTTTTTGTGAACTGCTGACAATATTTCTCCTAAATTTAAAATATAACTATAGTTATTTAGAGTGTATATTCAAAGGAAATTACATCATCGCATCACATTAAAATAACCCAAGATCATCCAGTATTTGCAGAGCTTTAATAGCTCAAATAAAACAAAATGCAAATAAATTGAAAGAAATTGTGTTAATGCTTTGGCTAAATAACATTAAGAAATCAACATTTGGTGGAACAATAACCACGATTTGCAGTTACAGCTTTCATGTGTTTTGTCTCTCCACCAGTTTTTTACATTGCTGTTGGGTAACTTTATACCACACTTTATGCAAAAGAAGCTCAGCTTTATTTGATAGTTTGTGACCCTCCATCTTTCTCTTGATGACATGACAAGTTTTCTGGATTAATTTGCAATGCTCTCTTATTTTTTTCCAGAGCTGTACAATACATATATATATTACATGAAACGAATTACCTTCACTTAGAACTGATTCTATCCTGGCACTTACGTAAAACTCTAAAACTAGCCATCACAAGACACGATGTCACCACTGTGCCTACGACTGACAGAAGGCAGGTTTGGTCAGATTTGCCTGTCTACTTTGTGTCACCACAGTATGTATAAAATGTCCAATCGAATTAAAATAAAGAGTTAAAGCATATAATGGGAAAATAAAATGGGGCCAAGAATAAGGCCCTTAGGCACAACACAGGTGAATGCACCTTTTAGGAAACACCTTTGGCAGGAAACATCCGGTGGAACATGTTTCCCCTGCCAACAGGCCGCAGATCGCTACAGGTCACCCGGATACACCTTAATTAACCACGATCTTATTGAGTGATCACTTGCAGCTTGTGGATTCGTAGCAATCTGACCCAAACATTGTGAAAGTGGGAACTGGGCTTAATTCTCACTTATTAAATCAAGATTCTTTCAGAGGTAGAGCAGGGAGCACTACTTGATATTATTTTGCATCGTCATCATCATTCCACAATAAGTTAAAACCAAGGCCGAGTAAAGCCATAAACGAGAGAGACTTTATATTTAAGACTTTACAATATTGCAATAAGACATAAATTCAGGAATGTATTCAGGAGATTTAATATCTAAACCCTGGAACCCTCATCGTTGCTAATTTAATGCTAACATTGCCTGATGATATCGGATATTTCAGGTATTTTAGAGAATACAGATACAGATTTGCCTGTCTACTTTGTATCACTACAGTATGTATAAAACGTCCTATCGAATTAAAATAAAGAGTTAAAGCATATAATGGGTAAATAAAATGGGGCAAAGAATGAGGCCCTGAGGCACAACACAGGTGAACGCACCTTTTAGGAGACCATGTCATATACAGAAAGAATCAAGTACAGAATTAGTTAAACAGCAGACAAGACTGCCCAAAATCTTAGCTTTAGCTAATTTTAGTTTTTACATACTGCTACATTATACTACATTTCAATGTGTGTAACAAACAACCCAAGAGGAACTTCATTCACATACTGTGTTTTGCTGTAATATATGTGTATAAAGACGTACATCATGACCAGGCAATTGTTTTCACTCCAAACAAGAACATTCTATTCATATACACAATCCCTTTCTGTAAAAAGCTCTACCGTCTCTTTCTTATCGAAGCATAAAGCCTGACAGATTACTTTTTGGGTAGGCTTGTGTTGCACTTTGGTATAGTTCGGGACATAGCGATGTGTTTCTGTGTATGTGAGAGGTGTGTAAAACAATCTGTGTATTTGAGAGGCGTATAAAAAAAATTATATCATAGAAAATAGTTTTTTGTAATTTAATTAAAAAAAATTATCTCCATTTGCTTACAGAATCACAACACGAATCTAATTGGCACCTAGATATCGTGATATCGTATTAAGAGATCTGTGGTGATTTTCATGGGCCTCCTGGATATTTGTGAGAAAATTAATCAACACCTTCTGACCAATCACATTTGACGATACAGCAAGTGCAGTGAATATATGGTGCTGGATCAGGGAGTAGTCGCATTCCCTTTAGACTGAAACGCAATCCCGTATTTCTTCCCAAGAGCCTTTGTGTTGATCAGAATTTTCTCTATCGATCCATCACGTGCACACACCCCTGCGGAAATATGCTTTGATGAGAAGCTGTACCTGGTGTGTGGAGGAGCAGCCAGAAATCACCCGACCTACAGGATACAATCCAGACCCCGAATCTGTTCTTTATTATAATATTTCTTATGCTAGGTGACTAGTTTTGTCATTTTTGGCAGGAACCTGGCGAGATGCCTTCCATCTAGAGGCAAAAGATTTGAATTGTGTTTTTTGGGGCTAAATTGCTATTCCATTGAACATCACACGTAATCTGATTTATCCATCAGTAACCTAGTCAGCATTGACGTCTTGATGAGCGCACAGGGATTTCTCCAGAGGTCAGTTTTCCAGTAAAGCCATGCCGTGGTGTGTGCATGTAACACCGGATCCTTTTACACTTCATGTATGTAAGATATGTCAGAATCCCTGAACAGTCATATAGTCATATTTAAAAAAAAAAAGTAAAAAAAAGTCTACCGTCTACCATAAAGGGTGTTTATGGTTCTTGGTGATTAACACTGGTTTATTTGGGCCAGTGGAGGATCAGTGAGAAGAACTTTACTCTCAGTTCTGCCAGAGAGTTTGAGAGAAAATCTCAGTTTGAGTCGTGATTAGACTGGATTCTGCCTCAGTGTCAGTCGCTTTGGATAAATGTGTTGGCCAAATGAATGGGCATAAATATACAGCGGAAGGAAATGCAGTACACAGTGCTGTTAGAAGTGCAGATGAAATGGAAGATAAAAAAAAGAAATATTGGCGGGAAAGATGAAGTAAACAAAAGAGAGCAAGAATGACAAAGCGAGAAAGTTTGAATGAAAAGAAACAGTTTGGAAATATAGGGCATAAGGAAAAAATAAAAAGTTAAAGACTTCTTCGGAAAAAAAGATTGATAAAAAAAAGCAAACAGATAATGCAAGAGCGAAAGGAGAATTGAAAAGAAAAAGAAGGAAAGGTGAGACAAATAAAAGTGAGAATGGGAATTATCACCTTCCTGGAGGAGCGTTTGGAATTGATCTGCTTTTTGTAGGTGTGAGTGGGGTTTGCGATTAATTGGTTTTCTGTAAGAGCGGACTGGATTGATTGCCTTTCTGTAGGAACTGATGGGATTGATAAGAGCAGGTTTCATTAAATTCTGTCCAGCCAGTTTTGCGTGATGCTGTGACAAAATCTGTGACAGACAGACAGACATACATACATACAAACAGATGTACAAACAGACATACGTACGGACAGACAGATGTACTGATATACTGACAGATATTCAGACAGACAGACAGACAGCCAGACTGACCAATTCCTGCTATCCGTTATCACCCAAATAAGGAAGTGTTGCCTGTTCAGTCTGGTTCCTCTCAAGGTTTCCCCCTACTGCGATCTCACTGAGTTTTTGTTCTCATCAGGGACAATCTGATCATTTTAATTCATACCCATTTTCTTTTGATTTTCTGAAGCTACTTTGCAACAATGACCACTGTAAAAAGGGCTATAAAAATAAAATTGAATTGAATTGAATTGATAGGAGCAGGTTTTAATAAATTCTGTCCAGCCAGTCTTGCATGATACTGTGATGTCTGTGACAGACAGACAGACATATACAAATACAGGCACGATTCTGTGATGTCTGTGACAGACATACAGACAGACATACACACAGATATACAGACAGACATAAATACAGACAAACATAGACAGAGATACAGACAAACATACAGAGAGACATATATACATACATTCAGATACACATACACACACACACATACACACACACACATACACATA
>JAOTRS010114869.1:3906-17944 GCA_028565755.1 Dinotopterus cunningtoni
GTGCCGGTTGTAGTTGTGTTTGCAGTGGAATTCATGGTTGTTGTAGTGCCGGTTGTAGTTGTGTTTGCAGTGGAATTCATGGTTGTTGTAGTGCCGGTTGTAGTTGTGTTTGCAGTGGAATTTGTGGTTGTTGTCGTGCCGGTTGTAGTTGTGGTGGATGTTGTAGTGCCACTTGTAGTTGTGGTTGTAGGCGAACTTGTGGTTGTTGTAGTGCCGGCTGTAGTTGTGGTTGTAGGCGAACTTGTGGTTGTTGTAGTGCCGGCTGTAGTTGTAGTTGTAGGCGAACTTGTGGTTGTTGTAGTGCCGGCTGTAGTTGTGGTTGTAGGCGAACTTGTGGTTGTTGTAGTGCCGGCTGTAGTTGTGGTTGTAGGCAAACTCGTAGTTGTTGTAGTGGCAGCTGTAGTAGTTGTTGTAGGTGAACTTGTGGTTGTAACAGCGCCAGTCGTTTGTAAAATTGCATTCGGAGCCACTGATGATGTTAAGAATAGATTAGTGGACCATAATTCAATTCAATTCAATTTTATTTGTATAGCGCTGTTAACAATTAAGTTACAACATTGTTGCAAAGCAGCTTTACACAATCAAAAGAATTATTTAAGTTCATAACAAACTTAAAAATCTAAATTGGAAACAGTTGATCCTGAATCACTGATCTGTTTACTCTACAATACGGATAGTTTGTGAAGCTGTGTGTTCATTCAGATGTTCATAAAACAGATAAATGAAGACCCAGTCACAAGTTTAAGGTTATTTAATTTATCGTGTTTGTGACAACAAAGCTTAAAGATAACATTGGTTTATGGAGTTGGATTCCTCACACAATGAAGCTGCTTAGCACTAATCTTTAAAAGTGGTCAGAGAATGGCATGGAACACTGTGCAAAATATTGCAGCAATAAAATTGAAAGTATTTTAGTATGTGGAAAAACAGAACAAGAAAAGAATGAAGTTTGTGAATGTGAAAGCAAACAGTCTCAGCAGGTACACCGATCAGCCATGACACTAACACTGTAACTGGGTTATACCCCAGTAAACTGGGGACAGGATTATGGACATCCAAAGTTCACCCATGGCAGAGTGGACCAAAGACCAGCCCGTCCAGAGCGATCCCACAGAAAAGGCAATGTAGCACAAATCGCTTAAAATAGTCAATGCTGTCTGCGATAGAAGAGCACCAGAACACCGAGTGCACCACAGCTTAATGCCAATCAGATGGAGCCCCAAGGGATGCACCGGACAAACAGGTCCAATCCAGGCAGACTCCATCCCACAACCCACAGCAGCACAAGGGTCTGTCAGACACCACAGCACCCACTAGAGGCCGTGTGGAGCCAGACCCTGTGGGGCCAGAGCCGCCTCGACAGCACAAGGGCAGCCCACAACAATGAACATGTACAAGGACATCAACCGACAGACAGACAGACACTCTATGTCTCTAATGTCTCTAAGGTGAATAGGGACACTGATAACTCCTTCATGATAAAGTGCTCAACTAGTGCTCGACACAACACACCAGTATAGGGGATTACTGAAGACACTGTACATGTTAGAATGAAGAGCAGATTGTAAAATAAATGTGACTGTATCACTGTCTGTGGTTCGATTTGCCTGTGCAGACTATTGTAATGATGTCACAGATAATGACTGCTGTTTATCACATATAAGAGACAAAGAGCAGGACAATGTGGTGGACTACAGAAACTGAAATAACACTTATATCATTAGGGGGAAAAAGTGAAAGACTTACAAATTAGGCACATGAAAGTCAGCATAATCCACCAGTCCATTGTGCTGTTTATAACCTAAAAATTAATACAAACAGATTAAGTTAAAGTTAAACAAAGGACATAAAATTTCTATGAGCAGTGAAAACAATGTGCTTATGTAGCTCTAATGTTTTACCTCCAGCCTACAGTAATGAACAATAAACAGATAGATATTGATAAATTAAATGCTCAATATACTCTTTAAATTTTTTTAAAAAAAGGTTAAAATGTAAAACTGAAAAATAATTTGTAAACTTTTATATTATCTTTCAGTCTGTGATCTTTTATTGATAAAATAAAGTAATGACTCACTTGTGTCCACGGGTATCAGGTGTGCAAGAGTTCTAGTCCCAGTGTCAGTGTGTAAAACACAGGGCAGGTAATTGGACTATTTAAGCAGAGGATGTTACAGTGCATGTACATTAATAATGACCAACCCATGATGTCAAAAGGGCCTGAGAGCCAATCACAGCCTGGCTGCTTGTCATTTATCTTGACAACCTGAAAAACAGCTTTCCTAACAAAAGAAATGTCCTGCTTTTTGGTTGAATTTCTTTTAACAAGATAAAGATGATGTCCAAAGTAAAGTAAAGAAAGTGATGGTAACCTGTGCTAGATTTTTTTTATTTGTGTATTTCAGAAGTTCACCTTGTACACTGCTACCCCAAACCAGTGTCACCTTGCTTTAAGCCAACAAAAAAGACAAAGATTTTCTAAAATAAATATTTTAATTAAACAGAAATAATATTTTGACTCCTCCTATTTACACTATAGCATTTATGTTCAGTAATTATGATTAATTATGGTAACCCTAACCCTAACCCTAACTAAAAACAAAAACAAGCGAACCTGGTTGTGCCGGGACAGAAGACTCCCAGCTGACCGGCATTAACAAGAGCAAGTGCAAGTAGAAAACCCACCAAGCATAGGGAAAACATGCAAACTCCGCACACACAGACCCAAGGCGGCTATTGAACACGGACCCTGGAGGTGCAAGATGACCTGCTAACCACTACACCACTCTGTGTCTCTGTGGGTTGAGGGTTCGATTCCCACCGTGGTTCTGTGGGTGTGGAGTTAGCATGGTCTCCCCGTGCGTGATGTGTTTTCTCCGGGTACTCTATGTGTTTCCCCATAGTGGTTACCCATAGAGTATATGCTGGTGCCCTGCTATGAATTGTGTCCAGTGTGTACTGGGACAGGCTTCAGGCCTCCTGCGACCCTGTACAGGATAAGCAATATAGAGAGCGAGCGAGAGTGTGAGAGATGCAGTGAAGACAGTCGGTATGGTCTAGTCATGGGTGTACACTAAACAGCAAAGAAAAACTATTCTAGTATCTCAGAGTAGGGAAGTCACATGATTTAGATCAACAAAGTCCGCTACAACGGTCAGCTCTATAAGTCTAACACATGGATGCAGCAGACTGTAATTATACACCACTGTTTACTATAAAAGAAAAAACAACAAACAAACAACATACAAACACACAGCTTTATTTCATACATACTTCAACAAATACGCTTAGGAATAAGAGCGTCATCTGTCTGAGATTAGAGTTCTGTTTCAAAGTACACAACAAAAATCCACCCAAACTGGAAATTTTCGTGTTCACAAGATTAAACATGATATGATTCTCACGTTTACGTGAAGACGAGGACTGCATTCTTTAATGGAATGTGCAGGACATTGTGGTGCAATTAAGAGTTTATTCATAGTAACTTCCTGGTCAGGATTACAATGGTTTAAATCAAACTAGTCGTTTTATACTTCAGGTAATTCAGTCAAGTTAAAAAAAAAAAGTTCTTCTTTTTTTAATCTTTTTAAGCAACACCAATAAAATCATAAAATTTATTAAACTGATTAATTAAACTTTATTAATGCTTTGGTTTGTAAAAGTATCATCATTTCTTCTTCTTTTTTTTTTTTTAATTACACCCTGATCTTAGTGAAATCGAAACCAGCTCCTGATCCACAACCTTGTTGTGGTTGCACAGCCTGGGTGGGTTACAGTAAATAAACAATACACAAATTTCCCAAAAGGAAGCAATCTATTTTTGTTGAAGTTGTGATGACTGTGGTATACAGTGAACATTCATGTATATTATATACCACTTCCCCACATAATTCATACTGTACAGAGATCTGCTAGAGGTGACCACATCCCGTACATTAGAACACTAATATAATATTAACGGACAATCATAAGCTTTACATTATGACTTTACTTTATTATCCTGGTCCTCTGCTAGCATGAGGGACGCGTCTCACTAAGGTCTAACATATACTTTAATGGTACAGAAGGCTGTGACTGTTCTAACAGGTTCTGTAGAAATGATAAAATCATAGAAAACAAAGACTGGAACTCAGACTCCACTCCTCAAACTCACGTCATAGATGGAGCTGATCTTGTAGCTGATGCTCTGGTATTTAACATTTGTGCCAAATCATTAACGGTTAACGCAGCATATTCTACTCTCTCCCAAGCATGACCCAGTGAGTCGTCCCTGAGTATCAGCACCCGGTGTTAATGTGAGTCACGGACACCAGGAAGAATTCGCTGCTGTTTTACAGGCAAGAGATAAAAATGCAGACGAGCAGACAGAAACAAAGACCAAGAAAATGTTTCTGCTGTTTTACGTTCCAAAGGTAAAATTGCAGATAAACAGATAGACCCTGAGACCGGGAATTTATCAGGCAGTTTCATGACTGAACACTAAAAAAATGCAAACTGATATAGTGAAAGATATTTTTAAAAATGTGATCTGCATATCTGTTTGTTTTTGTTTACTGACAGTTGTACGTCTTGGAGCAATAAAGTTTTACGTGTGATTACAGGTCACAGAGTTCTATGACGAGCTTATTATATCAGAAATCAAAGTGCAACTACAGACTGAATGGGATGTTCCTCAAACAAATGTGGGTGTGATGGTTACAGGTGCACATACTTTTGGTGTGATGTGGTTTAGTAGGGCTATACTGTAGTGTGGACAACTTGCTGGTTTTCTTCCCATTTTTTGAAAATTCATAACCAAAAGTTTGTGAAACCCTTAAAGTGTCGACATCTTAACTACAACAGAAACCCCTGGGAGTCTGAGGCACCAGTGGTTATTATAAAGTGTAGTGAACCAGTAAAACCCAAAGCTTTTACTATTAGTAGCCCTCCTTTACACTATACATTTGATTTAGCTCACCCTGGTTTTATTTAGTTTGGCTGTGGATGCTGAAATAGTTGTTTTATTTGTTTTATTAAAAAAAAAAAGGTGAGGTTCTCTGGAAATTGAGTCAGACTTCTTTTTTGTTAGGTTGAAATGTTTCATGACTCATCCAAGTAGCTTCTTCAGTCTAAGTGAAGTCAGTAGAATTCCAAATATTTGTATCCTCTTGGGTCAAGGGTACAAGGGTTCAAATCTTGGACAGAAAGTGGAAAATGTATGATCAAAGTTTTAGGTACAACCTATTTCCTGTTTTATAATTAAGGACTTCCCCTCCTCTCTCTAGACTTCATCATCTTCTTCTTCTTCTTCTTCCTCCTGGAATCCAGTAGGTTACATTAACGCCAACTGTAGGTCTCACTCTTCCTCATCTTCTTGGACTCTTAAAGCTGATTTTCCAGTCCAGCCTTCCTTAAAACATCTACTGCATCCTTCGCTGTTCTATGTCTCAAACTCTCCATCTGCTTTATCTGGCACTTCCACACACTCTATCTTCTCTACATGTTCCTTCTTAGTACCACTCTGTGCCTTTGGTTGGAGTTTTGTATCTACCTCAATTTTCCTGTCCATTAGAGTCAACTTTCCAGTCCAGTCTTCCTAAAAAAAAAAAAAAAAAAGGTAACTGCAGATCCAGTTTTCTCTAATTTCTCTAATAGACCCACCTGTAAAGACCTGTACACTATTTTTATATTTCTGGTTGATATACTAGGTCAGTTGTCTTGTCAACATTTTTGATCATTAGTAAGTTCAAATTTGATGTTTCTAATCTGTTTTGATACAGCTGTGTGGGAGGAACTGTCTGAACCACATGGGGAGGATATTGACAATTAAACAGACTGTATAACGGTCCAGATCTCTCCCTCTGTGTGAAAAATACTGTACCAACAACAATGGATTATCCCTGATATAAAAACTCTCCTTAAAGAGATGAAGAGGGTTTTTAAATCAGGAAACAAGAAGGAGCTAAAACTGAACTGAGAAAGAAGATCAGGAAAGGAAAAGCATGGAAGAAGATGGAGGATCAGCTGCAGCAGAACAATCTCAGAGGTGTGTGAAAGGATTACTGGTCATAAGGAGCCCAGCTCTCAGGTGGAGGGTGATCAGAAGTGGGTGAATGATCTAAATCTATTCTTTAACAGATTTGATTAGCTACCAACCCTTCCTTCTCTGCTTGGACAGCATGCTGCTCCAGCCCCACCATTCTCTCTATTCTGTTCTCAGCTCACAGTCTAACCACAAATCAGCTAACCCCTACCAATCCCCCCAGCCCCCACTCCAACCATTACATACTGCCCTTTACAGGTGAGAATGGAGCTCAAGAATATGAAGGTGAAGAAGGCTGCAGGCCCAGATGTCATCAGCTCCAGGCTCCAGCTGTGCGGCATATTGTTGTACGTTGGGTCTGAGCCTGAAGCTGGGCAACTTGCCACAGCTGCAGAAGACATCTTGCATGGTACCTGTACCAAAGCTGTCACACCCAAAAGACTTTGTACATTAAAGACCAGTAGCACTGACCTCTCACTTGATGAAGACATTTGAGAGGCTGGTGCTTACCCATCTCCGGCCTTCAGTGAGCCCATCAATGAATCCACTTCAGTTTGCCCATCAGCATGGCATTGGAGTGGAAGATGCTGTCATCTTCCTCCTTAATAGGGCTTTTTCCCACCTGGAAAAGGCTGGGATCACTGTGAGAGTCACATTTTTAACTTCTCTAGTGCTTTTAACACCATCAAACCTGCGTTTCTGAAGGATAAGCTGGAGTACATGGGTGTAGACCAACATCTATCTACATGGATACTAGATAACATCACACACTGATCACATTATGTGAGGACCTATGACTGTGAGTCTGACATGATTGTTTGTAACACTGGAGCCTTGTGGGGAATGGTCCTGGCTCTGTTCCTCTTCACCATCTACACGACTTCATGATCAGCTCAGCAACCTGTCACAGCAGTTTTCTGACAACTCTGCCATTGCCGGCCTGATCACCGAGGATGATGACTGGGAGGACTGATTCAGAACTTAGTGAACTGGTGCCAACGCAACTGCCTTCAGATAAATGCAGTGAAGACCAAAGAACCAGTGGACCAGTGAACATTCAGGGAAAAGAAAATTGAGAGAGTGAATTCTTATAAATACCTGGGTGATTAGACCAAAAGTATAACTATTGTAATGTTTTTAATTTTTCTTTTGTATTTATACACTGTACTGTGTATAAATATTTGTTTTTAATAATGCTTGTTTTTTTCTTTTTTCTTTGTATTTATACACTGTACTGTCCCTACTTTATGTTTGCCCATTTTTCTTTGCTGCTGTAACAAAGAAATTCCCCCACTGTGGTATCCCCCAAAAGCTATATCTTATCTTATCTTATCTTATCTTATCTTATCTTATGTTAATGTCCAGGGAGGTCTAACAGGCCACACTATGGTAATGACTTGTGTGGTTGTTACATCTTAACTGATTGGTTCTTCTTAACAACTTTTCCGCTTCCATGGCCTATAATGTTTCTCTCTCCTACTCTCACCTTCTTCAATGTTCATCTAATGAGCCTTTTTAGACAGGGGAGGATCTTTGACCCTGGAAGATACAAATACTGAAATCTTTGTTACTAAAAAGTTACTTGGATGAATAGTGAAACGTTACAGTTGACCCTGACTTCAACTTCCTAAGCCACTGGGATATCTGGGGAAAAAACTCTTAGTGCTGTAATAACTAATATAATAAACTTCCCTCAGACTGAAGAAGCTCCATGGATGGGTAGTGAAACGTTTCCACCTAACAAGTAAGAGTTCCAGCTGACATGAGTCAACTTCCAGATAGAACATGATAAAATAAATGGAAATCCTAGAAATGTTTTATAAGAAACATCATTCTATAGAAACTAGTTTTGGGTTAGGGTTATAGTTAGAGTAAAAGATTAATGCCAGATGCCCTTCCTGGCACACTCCATGCCCTTTACTCATACTTAGACCCAGTGCTAAGAGTGCAACGTGACCGCTGTAAACCCCCTCCGTCTCCACAGCCTCTAAGACTCTACCTCGTCCAGTTATTTTTAGTATTTAATGACATGGAACCTCTTCTGCAACATTGGCAACAAATTCACATGGTAATGACAAACAAAACATAAACACGCACCTTAAAAACAATAGAATTGGCGTAACAGGACACAATGGAACAAAGAAATAGCTACACACTTCCCGTCAGCAGCCGTAATGACATGTTGTGCCTTACAGGTCTTTAAAAAGAGTTTATCATTCATCAAAGATTAGGTTATAGTTATTAAGAGAATTCTAACCCTAAGACAAAATTCTTTAACACTAATGTCATAGCAGAAGTTCTCAGTGTCTATGAGTAGTCCTGGTAAAATCCTACAAAATATGTGTCTTGAAGCAACAAAAATCATCTTATGCATTATGTAACTGTGACCATACCTAACTATTCTGTCTTCCTCTCTCTCTCTCTCTCTCTCTCTCTCTGTCTCACTACACATGTCGCTCCTAAGCTTCCAGTGATCCAGGTCCTCTGGACCTGTCTGACTCATCCTGGTGCCCCACTTCTGGTTGGAGATCTCATCTCATGGATGACGTGTGGTCTTGTGGTCACTTTACCATGAAGATGGTCCTGGTCTCGGCTGATGCAGACAGCTGTTCTCTGTGACTGCAGTCATTCTGTACTTCAGGACTGCAATGCCCACAAACAGTTTTGTGCCTCAGCCTCCAATAATGAACTGGACTCCATATGAACTTCTCCACATCTCCTGTGATACTGAACCTTTTCAGTATAACTGTTATAATTGTTTGTGCGGTGTTTGTTTGTTTGTTGGAGGCCAGGTCGGGGGCCTTGGGCTCTTTGCCAGCTGGGCCCTGTGTGCGGGGGTCTGTGGTGCACTGGGTGTTCTGGTGACTTTCACCTGTGATCAGAATTACATTTAATCAGAATTACATTTTTTCAGCATTTTTTTTTGTTCAATTTACTCATCGGTCATAATCGTGCAGCTGAAGTGGAAACAATTCTATAAAATGTGCATGTCTGGCTACAGACTATCGTTGCTATAAACAATTAGTTATGCACTCAAGTCTCAATCATAGAACAGATGGTAACAGAATAGAGTTCATGTTAAACTATAATGAATTCAGAAACGACTCTGATGCTCATTTTCAGGCACCCGGATGAGGATGGGTTCCGTTTTGAGTCTGGTTCTCTTTCTTTGTCATGTCGTCTCAGGGAGTCCTCCCCTCACCACCATCACCTCAGGCTTGCTCATTAGGGATAGTTTTATGAATGTACATTTGATCTAGGGAATTTATTTATTTCCCCTTCTGTTGCATGACAGAATGTTCTGGGTTAAATGTTGTACAAATAAAACTAAAGCTCAAAACGTCCCAACTATGCTGTAAAAAAAACCCTGATCTAAATTTACCCCAATCAGGACTCTTTTATCAGATGCTGTCTGATAAGCTCATAAGAAATATAGCAAAGAATGTGTTGGGACTGATGTTCAGGTTCATGAGTACTTCCTGGGAATGTAAGCAGCAGCTGTGATGTCACACATGACGTATGACCATGTGCTAGAAAAACCTGCTAAAGGTGAGATCCATTAGACGCTCAATAAATAAACAGAATGAAATCATTTAACTGTTTGCCTGTGCAGAGTCAATTCAGTTACCAGTCTGGACTCTGGACTCAGGATGCAGTAAGTTCTGAGATGTCTGATTGACATCAGTGCCCTAAGTACCCCTGAGCCTTTAGTGGCCTCCCCAGACCCACCAGCTCTGCCACCTGGTCTCACCGAGGTCGGCTCTCTGTCGCTTGGCGTAACTGATTATTCCACACTTGTGGTCTGTCTAACTTTTCTTGACTCTGCTGAGGATGTTAGCACTTAGTAAGTCAAGGGGTCCAGGGCGTCTTCTGTTGGCACACGTTTAGGGGAATCTGTGGATCCTTTAAGTGAAACCCTCTGATCACAGAGCACCGGTTCTACCACTGTGTCAACCGCTTGGTCTTATCAATATCTTATTGAGATATTTCTTTTGTTTTCACGTCCTGGTACCATCGGCCCTAGTTCAGTCATTGGTTACTGCTAGTCTGTGTTTAAATTTAGCTCTCGACTAAAATTATTGGACGCAGTTACTGTTAACATGGGGTTGATATTTTTCTAATTGCTAACAATTACAGTTTTCATTTATTAAAGAAAAGTACATTGTATTTGTAGAGATTTAGAGATTTTTTTTCTGGCATGTCAGAGGTTTAAAATGAAGATGAGCAGATTAGTCACAGAGACCGGGACAGGGTCAGCGCCGAGTTCTGCCTGAGTGATAAAAATGTAGAAAAACATATAAAACAGAGCGACGGCCAGAGTGTGAGGTTTCATCTCATTCTAGGGCAAAGGTTATGTCCTGTTACTCAGCTTCTACGTGCCTGTGGTTCTCTCGTACACAGCTCTCTGGTCCTCATGTTGGTTTATCCGATAAGCACAAGGTTCAAACCCAGAGGAGACATATAGGACTCAACTGGGATACAAGAAACACATGTCCTGTTACAATACTTATGATCACACGAAAAACATGGGTGGGTTGTTAAACAGAAACTGCCGTGTTCTAAGCTGTATGAATGAAATGAAAGTTTAGATTCTGATTGATCATCTCGTATTGATCTCAAATCCAATAAAAGTTTCTAATATGAAGTGGATAACTTCCACCCACTGAACACACACACACACACACACACACACAGTCCTCCTGATTGTCACCAAGGTCAGAAGGTCATCATTAGTACGTGAGCAGCACTGTGGGATCTTACAGGGATCTTCAGTCTCTCAAGCGACCCATCACACCCAAACCAAAGGAAACGTCTTAGAGCTTTAAAATAAAAAGAGGTTAATCATGTATCATGTATGTTAGCATTGACTAGGTTCAATCTGCTCTTTAATCATTTATTTTATGCGTTCATAACATTAAAGAAACTGTATAAATGTACTGTAGGTGGGCGGAGGCCAAAATGTCTCTGATGCCCTCTAGTGGCTGCAATGTGAGATTTAACCCCACACACTCCCGTATTAACCACAGGAGAAGAAAAACAAATGAAATTTGATGTTTTATCTCCACTGCCTTCTGTTATATATAAATACATGTAGTATCGTATTGTCACACTGTGTGTAAGTGACTCGGGTCAGGTGGAAGAAACGTGAATATCTGTATTGTTTGTGGAGAGTGGCGTGCTCGGGCATGCCCGTGTCCAACTAGAAACTAAATCTATTCATTGTACACAGAGGGAAGAATCTTGCTCTTTGTAAAAACTTTTACAGGATGTGATCAGAGTATAATTGTGGGCTGTTTCTTATTGCAGAGCTAAATCCCCCCCCCCCCCCTCATGGCAGGAGTACAGTAATCATAATAAAGAGTCATTCTTTTACTGTTTATGTCTGAAATGTAATAAATATTTGACCACAAATTTCTGTAATGTGGTTGTGAGCTATTCTCCCCATTGGTACACTGACACTGACACGGGTGTTTTTTGTTTTTAGATATCTGTCTGTTTTGGAGTATTGTTATTAGAGATTGGGAATAAAAACAATTCAGTGATGTATTAAGATTCTCCTGTGTTGCAGTTCATGTTCACCATACTCACTCCAACATCGATTTAAATATGTTGGCGTTTACAGAAGTAACATGTTGTAATTGCTTAATAATCCTGCGTGTGCACGCTAGACTCTTCACGTGGCACAACATCCTGAGTGCGAGGATCAAATTATTTGCTAAGTTTGTTTAGAATTGTGAAAGACGTTGGACTACGGTCTGGAAGGTCCCAGGTTCGAACCCCATCACCACCAAGTTGCCCCTGTCGGGCCCTTGAGCGAGGCCCTTAACCCTCAGCTGTCTGTCTGCCAAATGCTGTCAATGTACAGAATCACAAACACGTCCGGATTTCATCTGAGGAGCAGGCCGGAGATTCCCGTCCCTTATTGTTATCATTTTGTTGTAACCCATATGTGTAGTAAAACTTAATTACTTCTGCATGTTTCTATTGCCATAACCTCCTACGTTATTTATTCCATTGTACAGTAACAGGAACAGTTTATGCTCTGCACAGCAAAAAACCAAGGAACAACACAGGCAGGTCTTATACTTGTCCTGGACATTTCTGCTGTGAACATCTACATTTCACACAAAGTTCTGACCCATAAGTGTTTCATGGAGGAGCTTGTTCTGTTCCCTCCAGGCTCCTGGAGGACGGAAGCTTCATTCAGTCAGTGTGAGCTCTACCAGCGGGATGTGGCTGAAATGAATAAAAGATTATGTGGAACATACTTTTGCAGTGTAGGTGTTTAGTGTGTGTGTGTGTGAACAGGTGTGAAAGCTGGTCCCGGTCCCGGTCCTGGTCCTGCGTATTCATGCGAAAGTCACTTTACCCTAAATAAATGTCTTTCCAGATGTTATACTGTAGCTTGTTTTTCTGCTCTTAAATTAAGACAAAGTGCACAGATGTCATTAGATGTCATTTAGAGCAGTGAACTTCCTTTTCTTTGCACTTTGGCATGAGTTTAAGAGTTTCAGATCCTGACATACTGTATTTCAGTCATATATATGTATCAGCCATATTATGAAATAAGTAACAATGCATTAGATGCTACAACATTGTTATATAAGATTTCATTTACTTGATGTGATTATACACAATATACACAAGTATAAGAAGTCCAGTATGACTCAGTCCAGTTCTTCAGAAAGCCCTGGGGTTTTAGTCCTGAGCCTGGACTGAGGAAACCTGACCTGTAGAACAGTGACTGTGGATAAAAAGGGCAGCAGAGGCTCAGGGACTTAAAGCTCTGAGTAACTGATCAGAAGTCTGAGGGTCCAAGCCCCGGTACTGCCAACCTGCACCACTGGGTCCTTGAACAAGGCTCTTAACTCTCTGTCTCTCTCTCCCTCTCCTTCTCTCTCTCTTCCTTATAGTTGACCCTGACTTCAACTTCCTAATGAACTGGGATATGAACTGGGGAATAAACTCTCAGTGCTGTAATAAATATGTGGAATCCTGCTAACTTCCCTCAGACTGAAGGAGCTCCATGGATGGGTAGTGAAACGTTTCCACCTAACGAGAAAGAGTTCCAGCTGACATGAGTCAACTTCCAGATAGAACATCTATGAAAAAATAAACGGAAATCCTAGAAATGTTTTATAAGAAATATAATTCTATAGAAACTAGTTTTGGGTTAGGGTTATAGTTAGAGTAAAAGTCCTTTTTTAAGTGGACTCTACCTCGTCCAGTTATTTTTTAGTATTTAATGACATGGAACCTCTTCTGCAACATTAGCAACAAATTCACATGGTAATGACAAACAAAACATAAACACGCACCTTAAAAACAATAGAATTGGTGTAACAGGACACAGTGGAATAAAGAAATAGACACACACTTCCCGTCAGCAGCCGTAATGACATGTTACAGGTTTTTAAAGAGAGTTTATCATTTATCAAAGACGAGCATCAGTTTGTAGTGATTAAAGGAATTGGAACTCACTGGTGGTTTAGAACTTAGAGGGAATTCTGTAGAACATTGATGTCGTAGCAGAAGTTCTTATAGAGCTTTAGTGCAGAGTTACACCAATCAGCCATAACGGTAAATCCACAGAGGTTCAGGGGTAACAACTCAGTTAACACTCTGGATCAGGAGGGTCTCCGGTGTTCAGTGTGTGGTGTGTGTGTGTGTCACGGACACAGACACACACAGTATGATACACAGTGAGATGCTTACACCACTGTCTGTGACTGTTTGTGACCTAAAAAAAGGAAAGATAAGATAGAATAAGAAGATAGAAAGATAAACAGATTTCCTTTCAAAATAAAAGAGAAAATTGCATTAAAAAGGAATGTGAAACATAAAATCTACAAATATATAGATAGGACAGGATGAAGAATGAGTCCATCAGAGGGACAACCCATGTGAGATGATAAAGTCAGAGAGGCCAGATTGAGGCGGTTTGGACATGTTCAGAGGAGAGATGGTGAATATATCGGTAGAAGGATGCTGAGGTTGGAACTGCCAGGCAGGAGG